>JANHFL010008395.1:232719-247207 GCA_032468155.1 Oxyrhabdium leporinum
AGATCTAATAGGACTAGGACAGAGGAGCATCCCCTGTCCCGGGCCCTCCAGAGATCATCCACCAAGGCGACCAATGCCGTTTCCGTGCTGTGCCCGGTCCTGAAACCTGATTGAAACGGGTACATGATACTCTTCCTTTTTTATTTAATTCTTTTATTAGAAAATACTTAACAAGAAAAAACAGAATAATAGAAAAGAAACCAATAATGAATTTGGTAAAAGAGTTCCACAAAAGATGCTAACTTTTGTTGCTCATTGATTCTTTCTTAAGAAAAATCTGTTTTCCAATTTTTCAATGAAGCGAAAAGCAAGATCATTTCTTTTTTTCTTCGCCTTTCTATAGATCCAGAAGAGTAAAGAAACATACATTTTGACATCATGATGAAGACTCCATGATTGGCATTCTTGCAACTGGTGTCAGAACATTGATCTAAAAGGAAAGAAGTGGCATTGTGATGTCACTGCATATATGGTAGCATTTCTTTTTTACTATATTTACCTGTGAGGGCCTATTTAACTTTCTGCATCCTTTACCAGAAGAGCAACTTGAACTTCACTTACACTTTCAGAGCTGAATTTATCTTATTGTCAGGCTTAATGTTGTAAACATTTTGAACAGCTTTCAAAGGCTATTAAAATGCAGGCTCATGTTAAAACAACATGCAGTTGATAGAATCGACTTTATCCAACCTTGTAAACACATCACAAAAATGCCTTAGCAACATCCTTTTTTTTAGTTGCATGCTCCTAATATTATCATCATCTTATTCCCAGCCAATAATAAGACATACTTAAGGGGTCCTTAGCTTTTATTGCTGTTAAAATAGTATTTTTCCTTTTATTACAATACTGTCCAAAAGTAAAATCTGTGTAAAATCTATTGGCCTTTGCTACTCATTTTTTGGGAAAAAGTCTGGTGACTGGCAATGACTGGGAATAAAAGCAAGAGTAATAGGATAAGGGTGGGCAGTAGTGCCCTCAAAATTTGTGCCAAGGTAGTTTTCTCCCAACTCAAGAATGAGTGCATAGCAGTATATATACACAGTGATGAAAGGTCTTAGGTGTTCAGTTACAAATTCATGGCGAAATTAATTTTATTTCCACTTACATCGTATTCCAATTCAGTGAGTGGTAAGATTAACAATCAATAATATCTGGACTCAGTTGATTTACAGCAGGGAAAATTAAGATCCAGTGCACATTTCTCATTGGAAGAATGATTGAAAATTTTCATCGATCCAACCTCCTCTGTAGGCTGAATATTATCTTCCTTTTTGTATCTCAACCTTCCAGAACAGATTTTTAAGACAGAAAGAGAAGTTACTGGGGGTCATCTCTCTTGTTCACTTGTGGCACTCCCCCCCCCCCGACTTTTGCTTTACATATTTGTGAAGTCAATTCATAGATCTTGTAGAGATGCAGCTATGGGGGAAAACCAGGATCTCTTTGTGACTTATCCCTATTTTTACCCAGCTCTATTTCCATTTGTCTAGCAATCTTCAGCTACAGTGCAAAATCATATTTAAAGCTATGATTAACTGCCTTCAAAAAAGTATCACTAAAATTAATCCACACAAAAATTTCCAATTGAAGTACGTGTCAGCACAAAGGAATTTTATAAAGTGATATACTGCAGTGACAAATGGTATTTAGTATGTAGCAAGATTATATTTTAAGAGCAGGAAGAAAGTAACTTCCTGAGTGGGAGTAGAATATTGAAATTATTAAACACTGAAAACTAATTTTATCTAGGAGACAAATGTTTTATTAATCATAGCGGAAGAAAAGAGGGTACAGGATTTAAAAATAATCAGAAATAAAGAAAAAGTGATGGTAGTGTATAATTTAAACTTTGATAATGAATATAATATAATTTCAAAAAAATCAAATCACAGCTTTATTTTAGTCTAAAAGTATATTGTAAAAAAAATCATAACAGAATTATCAACATAGAAAAACTGCTAAATGCAGAGACAAATATAGAAAAGTGCCAATGAAAGAAAATGTCACTAACTCAAATAATGAGGTAATGCATTAAAGTGAAATATGGTTTCCTAATAGTCAAATGTTTCTGACCAAAAATTCAACTGTTGAAAAATATTTAATTCTACAATAAGCAGTATTTTAAAGAGATAAAAACATATGCCCAAGAATGAAATAATGCTTACTAGACTACTTGCAATAAATATGATATTGGAAGTCAATTCAAAATATTAAATTAAAGTGAGTTTTTAAAATTATCTTTTTTGTTGTAAATTCAGTATTTTAATATAAAAAAAATCATGCAAAGGAACATTCTAATTCAGCTTAATTAGAGGAAAACTTTTGAAGGCTTTCTTAGGAATTACCAAGAAGTAATATATTCATTTTATTAATTAATTAAATGTAAAGGCTAGAAAACAAACAAGAATGAATTTGAATTTTGAAGTATGTCATAACAATAATTTGTAATGAAGTAAGAGCTAATTCCAAACATTTGCTGATCCTCTGCACATGTTAGATTTCAGCTTCTGAGCTAGAGATCATATACACAATTCATGCCTAGATAGAGAAAGGAAATAATTGACTTCATCTATAGGAAAAATGTGAAAAGGTACATAAATATTTAGGAATCATATGCAGACATATTTAGTAAAGATTGAAGAGATAAGCAATAAGTATACTGAACTTTGACCATGAGTGCATTTCCACTTGTGGGAGATAAATGTTTCTTTCAATAAACTAAATATGTTGAAGTAAAATATTGTCAGTGCTTATTGTAAGAAAATGAAGAGGTGTAACATCGATTACTCCGTTTGGTTTGCCCAGTTTATTCAAAAGTATACAATGAAAGGACTAGAATTACATACAGTTCCTGAAAGCCTTGGATATAGCCCCAAGAACACCTTAAATGTTTTCCTGGATTATAATTCTAAATATGAATTATAGAATACTTAAAAAATAATTCTGTTGTGTTTTATTTAATTTGTAATTACACTTGTATTTAATTGTTTTGCCTGAGGATCTCAGTAAACTAGAGGTTCCCAATTTTTTTGGGCTCCATGGTCCAGCAGTGGTGGCAGGGGGGGGGGGATGATTTTGCAAGCACAATCTGGATCTCACACATGCACAACTGAAACGTCGCATGCCCACATGCCATTTTTATGGCATGATTTCCAAAAGGCTTTATATCAGTACCGGAGGGACTCCTTAACTTACAGGTAATGATGCATATGCATATTTTCCTTGGAATAAGCCCTACTGAAGAAAATAGGGCTTATGTATAAGTACACATGCATGGAAATTGTATTTTATATATATACACACACACACACATGACAATATGAGATTGTGGACATTTCCTTGCATTCTCACAACACACTAAGATTCACTTGAAGATGCACTGACTATCATCCCAGCTTCTACTTCAGAACACCCCTTGCAAACATGGTTTTGCAATGTTTTCTCTGAAGCTCCAGAATTCCCATCACATATATTCTTGTGGCTCCTGGGATTCCTTCCCTTCATCTGTAACCCTACTCCTTATTTCCCTTACTCTTTTACTCTTAATCCCAACACTAACTTTTCCATTCCCTTTGTACATTGATAATTTGAAGATGTTTATCTTCTCTCTCACTCTCCCTCCCCCACCCATCATCTATGAAAGGCAAACAAGGTGATGGAACAAGTGAGAGCAAGGGTGGATAGTGGTCAGTTGCTGATTTTTGCACCATTCTGTTAGATAACTGAAGAAATTGGTAGCTGGTGGCATGGGAGAATAAAATCCAATGACAACAACAATAACAACAACAAAATATTATTTTATGGAAACCACACTAAACTTTGAATCTTTCAAATGTAACTAAGATAAATACTTCAAGAAATTGTTTTAAATTCAATATTTCAAGAAATTATTTAAAAACTATTGTTTTTAATCATTGAAATATTTTATTATTACATTTACATCCTGTCTTTCCACTTATATAAGGACTCCGAGAAGCTTATGAAATAGAACATAATGCATGCTACAAGGCAACAGTAAAATTGATACAGTCAAAATCAAAATTAAAAACCTGTTCCATAAAATTACTCCTGCAGTCCAGATTGTGGTTTTTAAGCTGGGGAATACATGGAGCTGAGGTTAGTTTTAAAAAGCAAAACTTGTAAAAAAAATTTTTTTTTAATGGTCTGTCTTGGAATTAGAAATGCCAAGGTGCTTCAAGAAATGCTATCAGCCTTGCATTCCTCATAAACTAAGCCAGTTGAGAGTATACAAAATTCTACAAGAAAATCTGAGGCTGCTTGCCACAGTTCTGAAATGAAGCCCTGTGCAATTGTCATTTTTTTTACATAATATTCAGTTCAGTTTTGCAATTTCTTCAGCTGATCTAAATTCATGTTTCTCTAATTCTGGGTATAAATCCATCACTTTGCAGCCATTGAAGCAGATGAAAGAGTAATCTTTTGCATAAGGTTATAATCAACCTATAAGACTACCCCAACATTCTGACTAATACAACGCTGTATCTAGTATATTTACATTTATTCATCAGGTAGGATTTATGTAGAACAAAAAAGTATGGATTACTCTGGAAGTTCCAGAAAATGGTTTTACAGTGTAAGTTCTAGAAACCTCACAAGGAGGCACGCTTGCTTGAAATCATGTGACTTTTATCTTTGAATGTACTTTTAGCTATACTTTTAGCAATATGATTCAATAGTAGAACAGAACTGGTGTAAATTGCCAGGTGCTTCAGAACTTTATTGCTTCAGCATAGCTCCCTAAAGGATACAACTGCTCACAAGGTTCACAGCTGAAACAGATGGAAATAGATGTAACTAATTGGAACTGTTGACACAGAGGGTAGAAGATTTTCTACAGTTGTGGCATCCTTGCTCTTCTTGTCTTGAGGCATGGAAATAGCATTCCTGATGGAGGTTAAATTATGTAGATTTTGAAGACGAAAGTCTTTTCTAGTTGATGAAAACTTATAAAATAAATAAAGCTTGCTGAAATGAGGACACATTACCTCTTTCTTCAATTAGCTACAGAGTCCTGGTGGTCCTCTTAAAGAACTGTGGGGATTCTGATGAAAATATTATTTTTTAAAGATCTCACTGCTGAATGGAGAGAAAATAAGATCCCTAGGCTGAGTCCCATTAGAACACCTCTCTGCAGATGGCTAAAATTTTGAAAGTGAAGTTTTACTATAAATATGCTTAATGTGGCATCTGAAAATTCATTCTCAGCAGGATCCTAGGAGATTATTCTAATCTGCAGGCGGAAAGAAAAGAAAGATAACTTGATTTCACATGCAGTAGATATAAGCATTAACTTTCATTTTATCGGTATTTCTCTTTATTTAAGCTAAGAAACAGATATGTTACACTACATTCAGAGAGCTTAGTTCTAATGAATTTCTTAGTGGCATGAAAACAATAATAAAGCTAATTAATTCAAAAATATTGATTAGCAACATTAATGTTAATTAATTTAAAAGAATCAAAGAATATAGATTCCTGGGTCATTGAATACATAAAAAAATGAATACAATAGCAATTTCATGAGATTTCGCTTGCCTAGGCTGCATTTTATAATGACTATGGAGATTCTCTGTTATCCAGGTCATGGCTGTCCCACAGGTGCTTTTTCAAGAGGCAACTGGACTTTCTGGTTTTTCTTTGAAGATGTTTCACTTCTCATCCAAGAAGCTTTTTCAGCTCTGACTGGATAGTGGGGAATAGAAGGATTTATACTCCTTGCAGACAGATGGTCATTTCTTTTAGTGAGTTGTTAAGGCCACGTGGAGGTTTATCTGTGTTCTCAAGGTCACCTGAGTGGTGCAAATGGGGGCGGAGCCTTTTTGGAACTGTTGAAAGGACTTTGTTGTAGACTGGACATAGATGATGTCATATCCCTCCCCCTCTCTTGAGAGAGGGCTGTTCAATTTTGACATAGATGCCCCTTCTGACCCCTCTTTCAAAGCAATGGTTCTCTCTGTCCAAAATGTGAACTTTGCTGTCTTCAAAAGAGTGTCCTTTGTCTTTTAAATGCAGATGTACTGCTACATCTAGTCCTGATGGGCTTGTTCTATGTTGTGCCATGTGTTTATGAAGTGGTTGTTTTGTTTCCCCAATGTATAGATCTGCACATGGCTCACTGCATTGCACTGCATATACCACATTGCTCAGTTTGTATCTGGGTATTTTATCCTTGGGGTGGACAACCTTCTGCCTTAGTGTGTTCTTGGGTTTGAAATGTGCATGTATGGGGTATTGGCTGAAGATCCTCCTGAGCTTTATAATGAGGCCATCCTTCAAATGGATAGTATTTGACTTCCATCATCCCAAATCTGTGTGGCAAAATCTTGGGAATTCAAATCCACACATCTGAATGGTACCCACAGGACATTTAGGCTACTGGTCCTATGATTCAAATCTCCAATCTTACATAATCATTCATTAGCTGACAGTGGGCAATAGGGACTACCTTTCCCTGTGTGAAAAGGAAATGATAAGTTCTTTTCCTGTAAAAACCTTGTGAATCACAAAGGCAACAATAACATTAACTTCCTTTGTTGGAGGCAAAAGTTAAATCTGTCTTCTCCCAGCTTTGAAAATTACTGAGTATTCCAAAGACTCTCACCGGCAACTGGTGCAGTTTTCTGAAAGCTATTTCACAATAGAATAGTTTTTTCAACCTGGACAACTTCAAGAAGTCTGGATTTTGAGACGGATGGCTGAGAAACTCTGAGAGTTGAAGTCCACACATCTTAAAGTTGTCAAAGTTGAGAAACACTGTGCTGGTCAAATGCTTGCAATGGAAGGCTGTGGTGACTGTGGTTTTATGAAGGAAGGTTTCCCATTTCTGTATTTGCCCACCTGTGTTATTCAGTTGACTTGCGGGGCCAGTGCAGCATGCAATAAGATCACATGGTGCAATAGGATTGTGCATTTGTTAGTAAGATTCAATTTTCTGTTTTCACTGTGAGTTGTATTGTGTTGGGGAGGTGCATGAAGGGAGGCTCAGCCAATCTCATTGTACACATGTTGTACTCTGACAATAAAGGTTTGAAATTGAAATTCAGAAGTCCCATTCTTTTGGAAGATTATGTTGGGAAGAATTACCTTAGTGGACTGTGATTGATGCAATGATCTCAATATTATTTCCCCCCCTCTAGATAATGAGAACCTTCATACCTGGTTAGAACACCTTGTTGCAGTTATGTTCGTTTAAAAAGAAGTAAACATATAAAGGGCAGAAGGATTAGGAAAGAGAGATAGGAAAAGATATTGGGCATTCCAGAAATTGCTATGGTATGGCGTAGCATGGATTGATAATACTGTATGTATCAAGGAAGAGGAATCTAGTTGGAGATCCAGCAGGATTAAGAAAGACCTGAGTGAGAGATCCACTAAGACAGGCCTGTCAAACTGGTGGCTGGATGCATAATGTGCAGTCCATTCCCACCTCAGCTCTGCAAAGGCACAAAACATCATGATACATCATGTGACGTGATCAAGTTTGACATCCGTGCACTAAGCGAAATGACTGATGGAAAGGACTGCAGTTTTCAAAGATAACTTGACAAAGGTGCAACCATCCAAGAAGCCCAGATAATAGTTATTTTTAATTCTTCCTATTGTCCTGCTAAGCCCAGAAGTGAGCGCAGTAGTGAATAGATAACTGTGTCCATGGCTGGAAAATTCTTGCTCATTTTTTTCACCCTCTGATGTGAATGTAGCTTTTCAGAGATGTTAATGGCTGCAAGGAGAGAAGGCTGTTCAAAATCCTCATCCTTCCATTCCCTTATCTTAGAATCCATATCTGGTTAGTTCTAATCAAACATATGGAAATATCTATTTTTTCTCTGTACATACTGAATGAATCACACACATAATTCATGAAATTTCTTCCAGTAAATATAACTTGTAGGTAAGAAATGTATGTGTAATATAATATAAATACATTTCCAGCAAGTGATATTATCCATATACTATATATATAAAATACATATGCACATTTGCTCTTCCCTTGCTGGGTAATCATAAGGAGAAACAAAGATTGGCTTAGAGCCTGAACATTACTATTTGCCCAAAATTTGCCAAAAGTATTATTGCTTGCCAAAAATTAACTTTGGGTTTCCGTCTTTTACTGCTGCACTTCCATCACACTTTTGTTTCTTGGTGTGCTGATTCTGGCTGCTTAATTGTAGACGTTTTTTTTTTCTTATGTTTGATTTTAGTTTAATATCTCATTACTGACCAGGAACTTAGCTACCAAGTGGCTTTTAAAACCTTTATTATTAAACTGTTGTAACAGTTATGTGACAAGGGTTCTCCATTGGTTCATAGTATGGAGCCATCGTTTAAGTCAACCATAGTCAACCATATATCAAGCAAAAATGGATGTTCACCAACGGTCTCCATCCAACATGCCAAAGATACTTCAAGAAAAGTCTGAGTGAAGGATTTGAATACTTATGCCAATGTGATATTTCAGTTTTTTCTCTTTAATAAATTTACAGTGATTTCTAAACTTTTATTTTCACTTCATTATGGGTACTAAGTGTAGATTAATGAGAAAAAAAATGATTTTCAACAACTATACAATCAGGCTCAGCATAACAAAATTGACAAAAGTGAAGGGGGTCAGAATACTTTCTGAATGCTCTGTATACTAGGTTTTTGTCTACCAAGACTGCATAGCTGATTAATAGATACCTTTACTAGATGGAGAGTTGACGCTGTTTTGTCTACAGATTTTCTAGGATTCTCTATTTTTAAAACATGTTTTTATTATACATGTAAACTAACAGCCTAGGATATTGGAAAATGTCAGCACTGTGACAAGCCAAGAGATGTATGACAGAGAACTGTGTGCCTGATTACCAAAATAGTTTCTAGTCTAGAGGTAGCTATCAGGTGAAAATATGTTGTTTCTTAAACTCTGAGCAAAAGCTTCTGAAGTGAGACATGACAAACAGTACTAGCAATCAATGTTTGAGCAAGAAATATCATGCAAGTGGTCTACTTATCTGCAGTGTAAAAAGGACAATACTGACTTACCTAAGAAATCCTTTCCTTTCCTTTCCTTTCCTTTCCTTTCCTTTCCTTTCCTCTCCTCTCCTCTCCTCTCCTCTCCTTTCCCTTTCCCTTTCCCTTTCCCTTCCCTTTCATTTTTTATTTTCTTTCTTATTTGCTTATCACTTTTTTCGACTTTTCCTTTTTTTCTTTAAATGTGTATTGTTTTTGCTCTGGAAAAAAGTCTTTATTAAAATTATTTAAAGAACTCTCACTACAGTTCAGGGAAGATAATATATGAAGGATTACAGTAAAGTCTGCCTTTAAACCATAATTATATTATAGTTTGTGTTTTAAAAATGCAATTAGATGATATTTGACAATTTTCACTGTTCTTGTTTTGTGATTGGTACTCAAAAGAAAAAAAAACCCACTGTCTAAAATAATATTTTCTCATGGGTTTGTGTGGTCCCACCTTAATTTTATTCAAATGACTTTGGACTTTTCCTAGGCTTTCCTTTGTGGAGCCTTTTTGGTATTTTATTAATTTAAAATTGTACTGCAAGTTGCCCTGGAGTTGTGATGGAGTGGGCAGCCGCATAAACAAATATTGGCAGAAGCCTTCCAAAATATTTTGCATCTTTTCCTTCCCATCTTTCAGTATTTAATGAAGCTGTGCATTATATGTTTAGCCTTTCTATGGATTACAAATTTTTTCTGCCTTCCACCCCTGGTCAGTCCAGTTCAGAACCACCTACACTGATCAGATAGTCTTCATTATTATCTCTTTTTTACTTGACATTTAAACATTATGGTCAGAAACATACTTATATTTGTGGGATTTCAGGCTTGAAGAAAACTGCCACTAAGTGCTCATCATTTCTTCCAAAGATCTTACCAATAGCCAACACAGAGAATTGTTTTCCCTCCCGGCATTTAATCAGTATCATTCCCAAATGATTAATGGCTTAGTGTCTTATCCTACCCCCTCAGATTCCATAGGGTTCATGAATAAACAAACATTTCCCTAACATTCCAACAGGTCATTCATTTCTATGAGTATATTTGCATATATTGTTTTTTGAACAAAAAAACCTTCTAAAATCCCAAAAACTCAAGGCTGGTATGACAGAGAAGAAGTCAATTATAAAAGAACATATAAATGAAAACTCTATAGTCAATTCTTGCATTCCAACCCAACTTGTAGTTAGGGCAAGTCTTATTTGGCATCTTTCATAATAATAGACCTCAGTCTTGCATGTTGCTATGACAGGTGGGGGAAAATATAACAAAATAAGTTATATATGTGTGTACCAGAAACTACTGGAAAATAGTGTTGAACCTTTATAAGTGGATAAGGAAAATGCATCATTGAAACTGCTATTTAATGACAAAAGACAGGCAAAGCAAGAATTCCTTCTAATGGAAAAAAACACCTTCCAGAGTAAAGTTGTAAATATGTCATTGTCTCTTTTTAAAAAAATGAGGGAGAGCCAAGCATAAAATCTGCATCTGAGGTGGGATTTCTTCAGCCTCAGGAGAACAAACATGAGTAGATGTTCCTGTGACAGAATAATTTTGCAGTGTGGAAATCCTGATAAACCTAGCTTAGGGTATAGATTTCCTTATTTGCTCAAGTCAAACAGAGGTACATTTTCTGCATATACTTGAGATACACCTACTTTCTGCTTCTGACATTCTTCTGCGTCTGATTCAAGAAGTTTCTGTACAAATGCATAGCATTTGGTGTTTTTTTTTTATAGATTTACAGTATTAGATTTTCATTCTGCTTATGGCTGAAATCTCCAGGTAAAAACATAAAACCAGATTAAAACCAAAGGAATGTTTAAAAATAAATTCAGATCTACAATAAAGTTTGTTCCAAAAGTGTTCAAAGGTCTAGTTTAAGTTTAGTCTCCTTAACTTAGTGGTCAGAGTATTCCAAAGAAGTAGGGCAGCTGCACAGAAGGCTTGTCCCCAAGATACGACTGCAACTGTAGTAAAAGGATTAGGGTTAGATGATCTGTGAGTGTTAGAAAATAATGGTAATTTTCAACTTAATTTGCATGCAGTGTGCTCCCAGTCAATTCCTATATTCAGATTGGAGAAAGCACACACATCATTCAGATCAGCTAGCAAAAATAGCCGACACATTTTCCATTAAACTTCCATTTCCCCATAATTTCAAAATCGCTACAGTAGTTTTCTGTATATTGCTGTCCTATTGCTCATTTATGAGTGTGCATAAAGCCATGTGTCTGTGGCTTTTTTCAGATTTCCTTTCCTGAAGCACAATTTTGATCAAGCAACAGTTTGTCAAGTTCAACCTCAGCAATATTTTAGATTTCAGGAATCTCTCCTTTTTTATCCAAGCTACCCTGATTTGGGTTTCTTTTGCATATGGTGCCTCTTAAACCTCCGAGTGGTCAAGCTTTTCAAATGAGAATATCTTCATGCTCCAGAGACTGTATTCTTTCTGATTTTGAATCATCAGATCCATCCTGATGTCACTCAATTTTTCAAAAACTGGCATGCTAACTTTTAGCTATGAAAAAAAACATTTCCTCTGTTAGACTATTTTGTTCCTAATGAGTTTTTATGATGTAGGTGTTGAAGGTTGGTTTATCTGCATGCTTCACTATGTTCCTGGAAATAATTTAAAACTCAGATGTTTTCTTATTGGGGTGCTTTGAGGTGTTCTGGATGTTCAAAGTTTAGTTATGCCTTCTTGCTGGGGCCATAATCCTTTTGTTGAAAAATTAGCTTGTACCTACCAGTCATCTCCGATAGCTGTATCAGAATGAGCATACAAACCACTCAGCTGATGTTCCTGAAAAATCAGGGAGCAACAGAACAATTAACTAGCAAAAAGGTGCAAATAGCAGAGAAAAGTAAGAAGGATGTGAGTTACAGCCAACAATTTTTAATTCATTCTCCCTCCCTCTCTCCCTCTCCCTCTCTCCCTCTCCCCCTCCCTCTTCCTGTCTCCCTCCCTGAACTATGAAGTAAAGCTTTAAAGGATTTAAGGTAACAACTAATATTTTGTATTTTTTTCAGGAAACAAGTGAATAGCCACTATGATTCTTCCATAATCTGATCTTGTTGAGATTTTCTAGAGATTAGTCTGGCTGCTGGGATTGCTACCAATTGAAATTTCTGGGCCAAATACTGAAACAGTCATAAGTAAAATTAATCACTGTATTTAAGATGGTGATACTGCAATGTTCGAATCTCTGAATTTTCATTCAGAAAATAGTCCAGTTGAAAAGGGAATCAGTAATAGATCTGGATCCAGATGCACTTTCAAGGTTCTATCACTTGCCTGAAAATCTGATTTCACCAACAGATTTCATCTGTTACTGATCTCCTTTAACAGTTGAGTATTGAAAATACTTGGAGGAGGAATGAAGTGACTTTAATGACTTGTATTCAAGTGAAACTAGATGAAATCTACATGAGAGATAGGAATGAATGGTTGCATTCCCTATCCTATCCCCTACCCTATTCCCAAATCTCCCAGGAGGTCAGTCATGATATATTAACAATGATACTGAAAATCACTGGGGGCTCAAGACTTGAATTGCTTGGATTGCTTCCTCATACTTGTATTCAGTTTTATCACATAAACACAATCTCAGAGGTCATGAAAAAGTTTATAGCATTGAAACATTGAGGCTAGCTTCCCATCACATCCCCCTTTTCAATTCTCTATAATTTATTTATTTGACTTTTATTCTGCCTTTACCTTAAGTAATTCAAGATGGTGAATATTCACAATGCTCCTTCTTCCTCCTTTTCTTTTTCCCCACAACTACTCTGTGAGGTAGGTTGGCTGAGAGAGAGTGAGTGATCCAAAGTCACCCAGCTAGCTTTCATGGCTATGACAGAACTAACAATTCACAGTCTCCTGTTCTCTAATTAACCAGTACACAAAGCTGGATCTCTGCTATAATCAGTGGTGGGATTCAAATTATTTAACAACTGTTTCATCCAGGGTCAGCTTAGCTGTCATGGGACACATGGCCCATCCCCGTCCTCCAACTCTATCACACATGCAGGATGATCCTCCCATGATGGCCAACCTGACTCTGGGAGAACTGGTTGTTAAATTACCCCCCCCCCCCACTATCAAAGTGTATCCTGGGCTCTCCGCTGTGCTGCAATGGAGAAACTGGCAACGGAGTGGCCAGCACAAGGGAAGGAAGAGGAGCAGAGAGAAGAAAGAGGGAAAGTGGCCTTTTTCCATTTCTCCATTGCAGCACAGTGCCCAGGTTCCACTTTGATGTTTGTGTGTGTGTATGTGTGTATGTGTGTGTGTGATTTAACAACCAGTTTTCCTCAACTGGTGCGAACTGTCTGAATCCTGCCACTGACTATAATATAATATTTAACTTTAGGAAGAGCCCCACAAACATTTGCTGACAATTTTATACTATTTTGGTTGGTTCTTAATATTCACAATGTGTTCTGCTGTTAATGCTGCTTCTGGCTGGTTTCAGCAGAATTCATACACTCTGGATAAGAAGCACATAAACCCAAATATCTACAAACATGATTTGGGTCTCATTTAGCCTTAGAATTTTCCTTATCCTCCCTTTCCTCAGACCTTCAAGGTTTGATAGTGAATTTCTTCCCATCACACTTGTAAAGAACAAGTCTGCCTTTCCATCAAGAGTTGGACTGGGTAAGATTGTGAAGCTTACCAGAATTTCAATGTTTTCTTTCTATAATCTTTCAAAAGCTGCCCTTTTGAGTTCACTTACATGGATTAGAACACTTTTCCAGATGCCAAGCATGAACTCAGGGAGTAGAACCAAATCAATGTCTGGGAGAATGCGAAGTGCAAAATAAAACCATTTTGCACATTTAGTTCATATTCAAGTATTAAATACAACAGCTAACAACACCTGCACTTTTCTTTAAAAGAAACAAATAACTGAAATCTTTGAGGTTTATGGAATCTTTATCAAAGATATAAAATGCTGGATAATACTTGGATTTGATAGAAAAAAAGGCCTGATTGGTTTTTTGCAAAAGATTTCTGCAACTAAAAAAACCCAAAACCATCTACTTTTGCAGCACACTGGTTTTGTATGGCAATTAATTTTTTAAAAATTGTTAAGTGTAAGCATTTCCTCCCAGTTATAGTTTGAATGCTTAACAAATTAGACATTTTAGTTTAACCTATTCAAATCTGTCAGTAATCACTTAGCAAAATGAATTTCATATCTACATAATTATCTTTTTAACAGATTGCCCCTGAATAGGGAGAAAATGCATTTGAATTTCCTTCTTAATCTCCCCCAGATATAAATAGGCAAGTTTCACACTATATATATATATATGTATCTTCGGTTTTTCGGGTTTTTTCTCGCGTAGATTTGAAGGTTTCTTGGTGACGTTTCGATGAGAAGAACCAACTTCCTCCCTAGTACAACACATGAGAGCCACAGGACATACTATAGACTTCAAAAACACGAAAACC
>JANHFL010008395.1:281359-294509 GCA_032468155.1 Oxyrhabdium leporinum
CAGGACAGAATACTTATAAACAAGGGTAGCATCCCCTTATCAGTCTTAGCCTATCATTTTTCTCATACATAGAAACCTGCTGGAAGAATCTAGGCCCAGATAATTTACCCCCACCCTCATCCTGAATCTTGCAGTTGTATGCACTTCTCCTTGATCATTCTTCTTGAATTTAACTAATTTTTATTACCACCTAGCCAAACCTTCAGTGGAAAATCCATTCCAAAGCACTCTCCAGCACAGCTCTATTTGCAAGTAATGAGTCCACATATGCTCACTCCAAGAAATCATTACAACACAACAATTTTAAATACCATATAACTAACAGATACTGCAGTATGATAAATGGCAATAGCAATAGCACTTAGACTTATATACCGCTTCACAGTGCTTTACAGCCATCTCTTACAGAGTCAGCATATTTCCCCCAACAATCTGGGTCATTTTTCTGACCTTGGAAGGATGGAAGGCTGAGTCAACCTTGAGACTCGAACTGCAAAACTGCTGGCAGCCGGCAATCAGCCAGAAGTAGCCTTCAGTACTGCATTCTAACCATTGTGCCACCACGGCTCATAAAATGGCGGTTTACTTGATTTAATAAATTTCCAAGCATCAACCCAATCAGAGCCACACAAATTACTGCAATGAAAACTGCTCTGAGGAAGGGCAAATCCAGCAAATAAAGAGCAACAGTAATAATAATTGCAATTATAATGGCAAGTAGCCAACAAGTTTTAAAACATCAAAACGTTCATAAAAATAGCAAATGCAAAGAAGTACAAAGGGTGAATACTGTAGCAGGAAGATGTTTAGTTTTCCTTCTATGAGTACTACATTTCTATTCATTAGATTTTACACTTTCCAATCTTCACACTACCAAATAATTTTGTCTTAACAATTCTATTTCTTCTCTTTTCTAATACTCTATTGTAAAATAAACTATTAATAACTAAGCACTTGCTTCTCTCCATCAAAGCTTTATATTTTCCAACAATATTCACCAATACAGTATTTATGTACAACTATGTTGAATGTACCCTTCTCTGTCCCTTTGTTTTCCCTGCTTTTACTCCATAACAATCCCATATTTTCCTTCACCAAAACTTTCCATTTTTCTCTCCAAAAGTCTTATCAAGTTTCTACATCCAAATCCCTTCTATTTTTATTTTGATTCTAGATCATTAGTTTCTACTTGCTGTTTGACTATTTAATAGCTAATTAAATATTTTAGGCACATATGAAAGAAAACATTTCTGCCAGAGAACTGCAATTTTCATACCTCCTCATATTTTGCCATGGCCAGAGCCAAGGAAGCAAAAGAAAGACACGATAATGTTACCCCCCAATAAGAAGCACAGGGATGGGTGACTGACTTAATTGCTGGAAGAAAAATCTTCACAGAAGCCTCTTGCTGGGTACCTTGTGAAGGTGGTTGAGTTCCCAGCAATGCAGTTCTCTGTTAAAACCCCAGATTAAGGAAGGAGAAATGGCAAAGGGTGACATGGGTACCTCTGGGGTTACACAAGATTTGATAAAAACTCATGACCAGTCACTTTTGAGTACAATTAGAAGAGGTGAAACACCAGTGATTTATAACCCAATTCAGTCTAGTCTCCCCTTATTATAAAATAAGGAATGAACACCTGTCTTGGTGCATCAGGTTTGCACTATGGCTTGAACAGTGGGTTCAAACATGAAGAGATTGCAATAATTGGATTAATAGAAACCATAATCCATTTCACAATATTAACCTAATTAGATATGTGAACCAAGTCAGTATAGCATGATTCAGTCTCCGTATATAGATATGGTATATTCCTAGTTCAAATGAATGTGCATATATTGTCTATAAACTTCCTTAGTTGATACCAAATTTCTATGCAAATTATTTTTAAAATTAGATTTGTTTTAAAAAGCCAGTGTAATTATATCCAGGTAAAACTGATGTAAATTGAGATTTCCACAGAGAACTCTATGAATTGATTTATTTATAATTGTTTCTAGACGGGGGAAAAATTAAAATGAAAACTCTCAGAATTACTCATTTGAACATCTAAACAAAATGCTTCTCTTTAGTTTGATGAATTTTTAAAGACACCTCATGGAATGTAATCTGCATGGGTTAGGGAACCACACTTGAGAAGAATGTATTGTAGATATGTAGCATTTTGATTCTACTATGCCGTACAATGTATTGAAAGCTTATTCTCTTTCACAGTGCCACCCTATACGTGACTGCTGAAAAAACAAATGAGTTCAATTGTGATGTTGGTGAGAGAGAGTTACAGAAGAAACACTGTCAATTGAAATATATGCCATTCATTTTCACAATATTACTATTCAAGGAAGTATGAAGATAATATTCCTAATCAGTATTTGTTCTAAAATAATAAATCTTATTTTGTGAATGCTCTCCTGCACCTAATTTTGCATAGACATTTAATTTAGGATTTGCAGGATGAACAGCAAAGAACAAAATAGATGAGAGAAACCTTTTAGAGGAAATTTATTAAAAATTGCCCTGTAACATAGTTACAAGGCCAGAGGGATCTACTGCTCAACAGCCAGGTGAGTTCAATAGTGAGATAGTCACTGGAATGGAACTCATGAGAAAGTGTGGCTTGTGGGGCAATTCTTAAGATCCTTTTACCTCACATCCAATCTGGAATGCTCACCTTTGATGCTGACATAATTAACAAGAAAAATATATATTTTTTTATACACTGGACAGGAAGAGATTATAAGAGTAGGCAGGCACACAAAGGGAAATAACACCAGCTGTTTGTGTACTGTGCTCAGGACTGCCAGTGTCAGCATATTTTATTGTGTATTCCCCCTTTGTCTATGTGTCTGCTTACTCTCTTGTAATCCTTTTCCAATAAATGCAAATACAAACATTAATTCCCTTCCTGTTAATTATCCCAGTACCCAGATGATCATTCCAAAGGGTGGGGTAGTGGAGGAAAGAGTCTCAGTCGTCTCATTTCCCCCTTAGCGAATCCTTTGCTTAACAACAGATGTCTATATCAATTATGGTCAATAAATGAGGACTATCTGTATATGTATAATATCTATGTCTACATCTTATTACTCTATTGCTTGAGTTTACACCAAAGAGCTTAGCCACCTTCGTTGCTTTTTGGTGCTGTCTGCTGCTGTTCTAAATTGCTTTGGCAATTTCTCAATCTGTGCTGGAGTGAGAAAAGGAAGATGTTTTTCCAGATGCTGCTCCTTGTTGCTGCTGAGTGATGAAACTGCTTGACTGTTTCTTTTTCAGCTTGTCTGCTGCTGGCTTTATGCAGTCCTTCCTGTTTCTTTTTTACTATCAGTTGTCTATTCAATTGACTTATTCCACTCTCCGCTGCAAATCTCTTTCTGTTCTTCCCTAGATACCTACACACCTACATTCCTGAGCTCTTTACTTTTATGCTTTCATACAGGGAAGAAAAAAAAGCTTTTGCTGGGCACTGCAAGGCTTCCCTCCCCCACACTGTCTTTAATGTTTACATTAAACTAGGGTGAGTTCATCTTATGGCTTGGATTGAGATACCAATGAGTATGCTGATGACACCCAGCTTATATCTCCAGCCCTGATCGTTCAAATAATGCTATGAAGTTTCTAAGTGTCTGAAGTCTGGGTGGGTGTGAACTGTGAATATGTTTCAGCTGAATCATAGTAAGATTGATTTCAATTAGATCAGAAGTGGGCAATTAATTTTTCCAAGAGGCCACCTGTGAAACTGGGATGGTTGTGGAGATCTGAACTAATAGAGCCACTGCTTCCACAGCCCCTGCTGCCACAGGCTGTACAGGGATACTCAAAGGGCTGGATGTAACCTGCAGACTGTAGAATGCCCAGGTCTGAGATTGATCCTGATGCTGCATTTGTTATCTGGGCTTGGTGACATGGATATGTGGAATAACTGTTAAGCAATACCTCTTCAGCTATTCAACTGTGTTAATTTGTTATTGCCGTGTGTTTTGATTTCACCCTTAGATTGTAGTTATATATATATTTGTTTTAGTATAGTTTTTAGCTATTTTTAGCCAAGAGTCATGAGTTTGAGATAGGCTGCCATATAAATTTAAATAATAAATAAAAATTTATTTCCATAACCATTGGACACATTAGAAAGTTGAATAAAGAATTGACAAACCATTTCCATAATATTGCCAACTAATGCAACTGCAGAAGTGCAGGATATGAGGTTGACACAAGAATACTGTGTTGTGGTGGTGCAGAGGTTAGAATGCAGTATTGCAGGCTAACTCTGCATTCCAACTGCCAGGAGTTTGATCCTGACCCGCTCAAGGTTGACTCAATGTTCTCTCCTTCTGAGGTCTGTCAAATGAGAACCCAAATTGAGGGGGAAATATGGTGACTCTGTAAATTGCTTGGAGAGGACTGTAAAGCACTATGAAGTGGTACATAAGTCTCAGTGTTATTGCTATTACTATTTTTACCTATTGCCTTTTATAGAGCATAGAATATTTTATTTGGCTTACATTAATTAGGAATAGTGAGGGCATGCATTATGATATAATTTTGGGAAATATTTATATTTTTTGTTCATAATTAGATATAAGAGATTAATTTCAAGGTGTTTTCAGCTGGAAAAAATTACAGCAAGGCATGTTAATGAGTAATGAAAACATAAATTGCTGCTTTACAGACCTATAATTATCAAATGTGCACTTCATTTTAAATAAATTACAAAGTTAGATTTAGTCATTGGTTTGTTGCTCCAGCCCAGAATATGAAGAAATATCGGTAGGCAGAAAGTAAAGCATAATATTTCCTTTTTCTTCTACTACAGTTATTAACATTTTATTTTATTATACATTCCTTCTCCATTTCTAATGATTTAGCATGGACTTCTGTACTCATTAGGGCACTTTCGTATTTGTTAACAACCTAATGTATAAATTAATATGCTTCAGCAAAAATTCTTTTCAAAAAATGAAAAGAATTAAATTTTATTTTGCAGAAAAAAATAATTGACTAAAGTATCCATTAAATTCAGTCAGTCAGATAACTTCTACTTACAACCAGGGGTGGGATTCAGCTGGTTTGGACCAGTTTGGGCGAACCGGTATCTCCATGATCGATGAGCTGGCCGGCTGGTAGCTCCCACATTAGTGGGCCCACCCACCGGCCCCTGCGCTTTTTTTCTCCTTTAGCCTCTCAACTGATTCGCGTGGCAGAGCGGATTGCCGTGTCTCAGCTGTAGCTACTGTGTTACTACATAGAAGGTAAGCTGGTTGTTTTGAAGCTGCGCACATGCACGAAACACGTGTTAGGTGTGCACATGCGCTCAATCACCGAGCCGGTTGTGAAACCGGTTGAAACCACTGCTTACAAACCCTTTTAAGGTAAAAAAAACCTTTGAGTCTTTTTACTTACGGCATCTAGCAGATGGCAGTTTGAAAACTGAATTAAGTTGGTACTCTGGAGGGAAAGTTTTTAATTGTGAAGCTTCCTCTTCAATCATCACACCTGTGCTATAGTTCTGTAAATGTTAGCAAGCTTTTTGTAAGCAACTTGCAATACTTTTTCATGTCAACAATTTATCTCATCGATAATTAGACAAATTTAAAAAATGAGGGTCTGCTTACATTATTAAAAAAGTTAAGTATGATTCAATAATGAAGATAAAGTGATTTTTTTTTCTTTTTATAACCCTATAATCCCTTTTATTGGGATGGAGTTAGGGTAACTGAGTGAAGCTGAGTGTTTACTGGCTGGATCCCTTCCTGGGACCTATGCGGATGCCCTGATAGAAAAACATCTATCACTGCCCAAGATTGAATTCTCTTTCAAATTTTGTTTTATTATATAAAATACAAATAAAATAAAATAGGAAATTAAGGGAAGGAAAAGGGGGTGTGAGATACAAAGGAGGGGAGGAAAAAATACTTCCGACTCTTAGTGCAGTACAAGATAAAAACACTCCATCCTCAACTGTTTGCTTTTAAATAATATATAACTAGCTATTTCTACAATGACAAATCTTTCTGATCAGCAAAACCAAAGTCAAAGTTTCTTTCTTTTTTCATCAAAAGTACAAAATCCAGAAGTGATATCCAAATGAAAATATATTTTCCTGGACTTCCAGGCTGACGTCATGGCGGGATCAATGCAGGGGAATGGGGCACCATATCCCCTCGTCAAGTCTTCCCTGTCGGAGGGCCATCCGAGGGACTAAAGTCACCCTGTGGGGTGACTGATAAGGAGGGGCACCCTGCAGGTTGCGGAGAGCAGTGGCTCTCCTGCTTGACCCAGGGTTTTGCCTCTACACTGAAGATGAAGGGCAGCCAAAATGACTGTCATGAACCTGTGACAGCCGAAAGGAACCAAGACTGCTGGAACAGTGAGAGTGGACAGTGATCAGAGCTGGGTGAACTGATTTTTAAAAATTGTGCTTAGGACTTGACCCCAAAGGAAAATTAATCCAAAAAGGGGCTCTCTGGAATGTTTCTTAGCGGCAACTCAAGGGATTAGAGCAAACCACCCAAACAGGAAGTAAATTAAAGCTGTGGAATACAGAAAGACTCTATTGGCATGACTTTAAATAGGCATTTTGAAATGCTAGATATGTGATTTTCTATGAGATACTGTACTGGAGACTTGTTTGAAATAATTTGAAATTAATTACTTGCAAAATAGCTTTAAAGTGGATTTTTAATGTTGATTTTTGGCTGAAAGCGCCATCTACTGGATGAATGGATACATAACATGTCATACTCCGAGAATAACAACCTTGAAAAAGTTTGATGAGAGAAAATAGCACCTAAAGGTCTGCTGTATTATTTACTGTTCTATACTTATCAATTTTATGACGTTTAGAGGAATAACCTTGAAAACCTTGAAAATATTTAATGGAAAGATTTTTAAAGATTGATTAACTAGCAATTCAAATAATGAATTTGAAGAGCAATTTTGGAAACCCCCTGGATTGTATAATTGGAGCCTATTGACTGTGGAATATAATTATAACTACTGTATATCTTGATTAACAATACTATTATTAAGTAATCTGTTGGCTTTTGAAAGTCAAAAAGAACAGACTCTGAAGCGGTGACAGATTACTGACAGAATGGTGAAATACTATTTGGACTTTTTAAAACAAGGCAAGATGGTGCAGCAGGAAGATTTGGAGATATTTTGTAAAGAAATCATACTTCAAGGACTTTATGAAACAATCACGGGGGGCCATCGGGCGATAAAGGACTTATTAAAGGATTTACGACATGATATAATTGACTTACATCATGATATAACTGGAAAGACTGAAAATATGCAGCAAGAAACAACAAATTAAAACAAGGGAAACAATTGGGAGTTTAGAAGATGAAACACAACAGATTTTGCAACAAATAGAAAAAGGAGAAAAATGTTCATAAAGTTGGGAGAAATAACATTGGGAGAATACGTAACAGGAGAAAAAAAATAAAATTGAATAAATTGCACGATATTTTTTGGGAAAAGGTAGAAAACTTGGCAAAAAAAAAGATAGAAAATAGTGGAGATGAAAACAATGGTTGGGTTAAAAATGAAAGATATAGATAAAGACCCAAGGGAGGAGTATGGAAGGCAAGTTAAAAAGAGAAGAAGGGAAATTTCTAAGAGGCTGAGAGATGATGGATAATAAAGTTTTTTCTTTAAAAATAAGATTGGCTGTATTAAAATTAGAATAGATTTTAAAAAAATTAGAAATAGGAAGAATGTCGTATGTATCTTTATATAATACTATTAAAATGGATTAGAGGTTAAGACTGGATTTTGAAAAAGGATGTTACTAGGTATGTCTAAAAAGGATATTATTAGAATGGAGTAATAAATATTGAATAAGTGGACGATTGGAGATAGATTTAAACAATTGGAGATAGATTTAAACAATTAGAAATGGGGAAAATATTGCTATATGTATTTTTATACAATATCAGAGTAAAGATAGGAGATTAAGACTAGGTTTTGAAAATGCTATTATCAGATATGTTATTAGTATTAGGATGAAGATGGAAAAAAATGAAGGATTGTTGATATAGATATATATATAATAATATTGGATTATGTAAGTTTATAATTGTTGCAAACTCTATTTGTATAAAATTTTATTTTTGTATTGAAATTAACAATACTCAGCCAAGACACTGTTCACGCAATATGTATGTTTTAAGAGAAAAAAAACAAAAAAAAAACTTTACATTAAAAAAAAAGTAAACTAGGATACCATGAATTTTAGTACTGCTTTGGGCATAAAGCCAGCTGGGTGATCTTGGGCCTGTCACTTTCTCTCAGCTTTAGGAAGGAGATAATGGCAAATCACTTCTGAACAACCTTGCCAAGAAAACTGTAGGCAGGCTCCACAAATTCGACACAATTAAAAGAGAAGAAAAAAGATTTCACCTAATAATTTTAAAGTAAATTTTGCTTCATTTTTGGAGAATTATCTTTGATCTATATAGTATCCCTCCTGAAAACCTTTGAAATATACCGTGTTTCTCAGAAAATAAGACTGTGTCTTATTTTCTTTTGCCAACCCGAAAAAATGGCTAGGCCCTTTTTTCGAGGGGTGCCCTACTTTTTGTACATACTTTTTGGGAGAGGCTTTTGGTTATATCCACTTTGGATAAATAAGAATAATGGAAGCCAGGAGAAGCTATTTCTTAGTGGAGACTCCAGTCTTATGGAACAGTTTCCCCTTCAATTAAAGCTTGCCTAACACTTTTGGCATTCCAGAAATTGCTTAAGACTGAACTTTTCCATGGAGTTTGGAGATTTCTTAACTATTGTTATCTTAACCTATTTTTGTCATTTTATCTTCAAATGAATTGATTTGTTTTGTTGTTTTACCCTGGATGTATACTTTTATTAATGATTGTTATTATTCATAAAAATGGTACTTATTGATTTAATTTTTAACTGCATTGTTGTTTATTTGTATGGTTATAAACCAATTAGATTTTTATTGTTCAGTGACATTTAAGTAGAGTTAAATAAAAATAGATGTTTTTTAAAAAGTGTGATAGTGTAGAGTATTTGCACTACCATTTCAAAACAGTAATGTGAATTCACTCTCAGAGATACTTGGCAGGCTAACAAATTGCAATATACTCCAAATTTTGCCGATGTGTGGGGATATACAGGATTTATTAACACTGGCATGCTGACGCACTTGGTGCTTCTCTATTTAACTAGGTTGAACTCACACATTCCTCCTCCTTTCATTTCCAAATCATTTTTGGAATTGCTGGGGAAGGATGATCAGAACCAATGTGTAAACCTGGTGACATTTATACACTCAGACTGTAAAGATTCCAGCCCACGTTGCTGCTTTGCCTGAAAGACACAATTGATAGGGGAAAGAACAGATGGGTTTGCTTTCTTTGTTTTTATGTATTTTTATCTAAACTGTGACTTACCTTATGCAAGGGAGTGAGAAAAAAAAAGGGAAGGAAAAGACCTAAAAGCATTTTCCTACTCTGACTAAAGCAATAAACAAGATGCAGAAGAGATGAGAGATGAGCCCACCAGAGGGAAAGCTGTAAAAGTTATCCAACATTCTGACATGTTCTGCATTCTAGGATAAAATTATTTTCAGTCAATCATACTGCTGGATTTCAGAGAGGACACTGGGGTGTGCCTAGAAGGGGTTCAGGGATTGCAGACTAGATCAAAAGCATGCTGTACTCAAAGTACTGTCATATGCAATGTATGCAGAAGGTTTGCATCCTTTTCCTGTTGCCTCCCTCAATGTTTTTGTCTTTTGGGTAGAATAGTTGCATACAAGTACTGTGTATTCAGTCAACTCTCACTGCCTTGCCTAAATAGAATCACACTCATTCAATATTATCTGAAGCACCTTCCTCAGTCTGATGCCCATCAAATACGATGGGTTATAAGTTCTGCGCTAGTGGAAATTCTTGGAAAAACCTCTTCTATTTTGACGCATCATCTTGTGAGGTTCAGGAATTCCATGGTAGCATAACGGACATTTCTTAAGCACAGTATCTTCTGTAGATCTGAATATTTGCCAGCAAAATTTCCTTTTTATTCCTTTCCTTATTTCCTTTCCTTATTCAATGGAATAACATCTTGATATTAATTACTGACATAGTTATTTCAGGATGCCTTATCCTATCATTTCATCTGTATAGGTTTAATGATTCCCTGAAGTTACTGAAGTTAAAGGGAAGACTATAATTTGTAATAGCATTCAGTCAGCCCAAAGAATTACAAAGTTCTTTTAAAAAGGGTAAAATTGCATTAAAATATACTTCTGCTATCGTGTTTATTAATGATCCTATAAACCTGTTCTAGATGGTTAGTACTCCATAATCTTGACTGTAATTGCAATTATGTACTCTTCCATCTATTGTGAAAAACATTTTTTTATTTCAGTTATTTCATATTATTATCTTGTTTTATGACTGATCTAATATCTCAGCTGGTTTTTTCCCCCCTAGCCTGGTGCCTTCCAGATATGTTAAAAGCACACTATCTAGAACATTCTTGATGTGAATTTTGGAATTCAAGTCATCCCAGGAGACTTGAAGAATACCAGTTTGCAGAAATGTATTTAGAGTTTGAAAAGCTGCAGTTCACTGATAGTCCTACAACATACAACTTGCTCAAAATTATGTGGTCTGTGGCTACAGTTTCTGAAAGCATCATTTGTTTGCTTGATGTTTTCTTTGACAGGTCAGTTTTATTTTCTATAGCTAGTATGGAACTTTTATATGAGCAAAAATGTATTGTTGAAATAGTATTACAACTGAATGTGAATTGAGTTCAATTACATATCTGCTTTTGATGTATTGACATAAAAGTGTTGCAATTTGACAGCTGCTCACAGAATGATTTCAGTCCACATATCAGTAATTAATAGTGAAGTTCTCTGTATATCTACTCAGAGGTAAGAAGTCAGAAAAATGCTCCATGTTTTTTTCTTAAGGGTTTGGAGAAGGTGATGTATGTTGCAATAAATACATACAGATTAACATGAGATGCGAGTCTGCATCTCATTCCTTCCTTGAAAACTTCTTTGAATGCCCTTCTTTGAAAAGTCTGTCCCATTTATTTTAGTAGGCTTTTAGTAACTCAAGGAAAATGTGCTTTGTTAGCCTGATTGGTCTGATTGGTCTTGGACTATCCCCACCATAAATGTTCCTGTCCTTTCCATCTGAAGAGTTGATCTGGCAGCTCAGTAATCGCAAGCAGAGCTTTCTAGCACACTGAAGAGGTTTACAACTGAAGATCTGCCTCCGTGACTATAGCTCTTGCTCTTCATTATAGGCAGTTCTCTCTTAACGACCAGTCACGTAATGACCATTTAAAGTTACAATGGACCCCCAAAAAGGTACTTACAACCCAATTTTGAAGTTCTGATGGCTGTACACATCTCTGTAGTCACATGATCACATTTTGGATGCTTGGCAACTGGCTCATATTTATGGTCATTTGTAGCATCCTGGAGTCACATGAGGTTTTTTTTTCAACTTTCTGGCATTTATTTTTTGCCAGTTTCCAGCAAAAAAAAATCCATTGACTATAATGAATTCATTTAACAACTTAATGCTTAATGACTGCTGCAAAAAAAGTGGTAAAATCAGGTGTGGTAACATGGTTACAGCCCTTAACAGCCCTCCTGTGGCTTATGATCATAATTATGGGCTCAGTTATGGTTGTAAGTTGAGGACTTCTTATACCAGACAGAAACTCATGCTGTCATGGGCTTTTAACAATTCTCTCTGGGAGCTCAGTGTTGCTTCCTTTAGCATTAATATAATATTCCCTTATCCTGGAAAAAGCTACATTGAAATTAGTGAGGCTTAGATCTGAGTTGAGGTGTACAGAATTCCACTGATGTTCTATAGGGGCGGTGATGATGGGAAATCTTTCCTTGTGAAAATCTGCCAATTGAAAAAATGTCTTAAATGTTTCCAGGACAGAGACGTCATTAGTCAGTAGATTTGTACACATATATAGAACCAGCTTTTGCCTGCTAGTGCTGAAATCCTGTGGATCCCATCATCTGTCACAGTAGCTGAGTCATGACAATAAAACCTCCCCATTCAGGACGTAATTTCCAGAGGATAAGCAGTGACACTTTACAATCTTTTAAGGCTGTTTTGCCTGTGCTTAGCATCTGGATCCTAATGTGCAAGCTGACTGCAGGGTATACCCTCATGGACAGCTGTGTTATTCTTCAAAAATTAATGGAGTCAACTGATGCAGCACATATGCCATGACCAAACCTTATGCTTTCACCAAGTGTAATGTGTCATTTAGCTTCAGAAACAAGGAACAAGAAAGGGAAACTAAAACAATGCTGTGCCATAGTTCATTTTTTAGCCTAGTTTAAGTATACTTTATATGAAGTCTCATGTTTTATACACCTGAAAATTGTCACTGAAAAACATAAAAGAATGTTTATGTTGTTAATTCTGTTAATTCTGACTTACATTTGGTAAGGTCCTTTCTTCTACATAAACACATGCAAACACAGGATAGTTGTGCCATTGCCAAGTCAGCCAGTTTCCTTAGATGGAACATACTGCTACAGCAGGGAATTGTGAACTGTTGGTGTGTTCTTTGCCTTTCCAGTTTGTCTGCTGACTTTTAAGAGCAGTTACACAATCAGTGTCATAGAAAGTGTCTATGATAAAGATATTAAATCAACTTTGATATATAAAAACTCATTTTTATTCTTTTATTTAGAGAACCAGTAATCTATATTTGTTCTGATGCACCTAGAGCCATCATTTTATTTTGGTGAGCAGACAATTTATACTATAATATTATGATATAATAGGTGGCAGGATCTTCAACTAGGGCTTCTGGAAATTAGCATCTTCTCTGAATCATGAGCATTATGGCTTTTCAGAGAGCCTCAGTGATACTCCTCCTGCTGTTTGAGAATTCTGAAATCTGTAGTCTCAATATATATGGAGGATGACATATTGGGGAAGCTCATCATACATGAAAAAAAGCTATCTAGGTTTTGAAACAGAGTTACTTGATCTTCCAGCTTGAACATTATATATTTTGTCTTAAGTCAATTGGAATTCACCAGATTTCCTTCCTTCCTTCCTTCCTTCCTTCCTTCCTTCCTTCCTTCCTTCCTTCCTTCCTTCCTTCCTTCCTTCC
>JANHFL010008395.1:294609-309396 GCA_032468155.1 Oxyrhabdium leporinum
CATGTGAAAAGTGAAAAAGAAAGAAAAATGTGAAATAAAAATAGTTAAAATGCTTACAACCATAGCAATGAGTTAAAAGATCTAAAACTAGAAATAAAAAGCCTCAGCTGCAGAGGAATGACAAAAGGATCATTTTCCTGAAAGCAAGG
Source organism: Oxyrhabdium leporinum (assembly GCA_032468155.1). Lineage (NCBI taxonomy): Eukaryota > Metazoa > Chordata > Lepidosauria > Squamata > Cyclocoridae > Oxyrhabdium > Oxyrhabdium leporinum. Next base: position 294,759 of record JANHFL010008395.1, read on the forward strand.
ATAAGGGGAACATCCAGAGTTGAGTAACAAGCTAGTGTATAGAATAGGATAGCCATGAAGAAGCCCTGCTTCCTTATACAGATATTCCTCAATTTAGTGACTGTTCAAAGTTACAACATAAGTAAAAAAGGTGACATATGACTGTGTTTCACACTTATGACCATTGTAGCATCCCATGTTCACATGATTTACGTTCGGATGCTTGACAACTGATCCACATTTATGATGGTTGCAGTGTCTTGGAGTCATGTGATTGCCTTTTGTCACCTTCTGTCAAGCAAAGTCAATGAGGAAACCAGATTCACTTAACCATGTTACTAATTTAACTAATTTAAGTGATTCATTTAACAGATGTGGAAAGAAAAGTAAAACAAGTCAAAACTCACTTAACAAATTTCTCACTTAACAACATAAATTTTGGGCTAAATTGTGGTTGTAAGTTGAGGACAATCTGTACCTGGTCTTTTGTCTTTCTAGACAGCAGGAATTACTAACTTTCCTAACTCAGTATGCTAAATGTGATTAGTCAGCATCATTCTTGACTGCTGTTTTTTTTATTAAGACCTCTAAATTCTTTGATATATTTTTTTTTAAATATCTATTTTTGGCCCACCAATCCTTCACACACTTGTTTCTGGCTTCTTGGCCATCATCCCTCTGCCTGACTTCTTGTCTACCTATACATAAACTGGATCCCAGTTCAATCTTAGTTTGTTTAAGGAGCCTTGACATAATGTTACTGAAACCCGTTCTTTTTTTTTCCATATTCACAATATAAATAAAAATTTGGACTAATGGCAGTCCTACTTTGCAGCTAAAGCATTAGCTAAAAGAGAAGTGGAAGGGAGTAGAGAGTTTCTCATCTCTTGCTCCAATCTTTTTCTTAGGATTATAGCCACATTTCTCTATTCCAGGTAGGCTGGAAAAATCCCATACATATTTATTCTAAAGAAAACCTACAATACTCTTGGCATGATTCCCAAATAAGTATACACAGAAGTGAACCCTTGAAGAGCACATAAATTTTAAATGAAAATAAACAAAATTAGGAATGTTCTATTTTTACCCCATAAGTTTCTATGAAGGAAACTCATTTGCCCTACTTTCAGATCCTTGGGGTTCTAAAACTACCAGAGTGGAGATTTACAAATGTCTAATATAGTTAATGTTCCATAGCTCTGTTATTAGTAAGCTTCTTTGCCTTACAGCTACAAAAATAAATATGAATTAATCCAAAATATCTAAGAAGGTAGATGATGTGTAGTTCATCCTACTCTAACTCATTCTCTGGGTTTCTTGTTTGTGTGGCTAGTGTGTCATGTGAAGAAAAAAAATTGAGTGAGTACAAAAAGTATTTTCATACACATGGCCTGATACCTTTCCAAGCCTGTATTGCGTGCATCCTGTTTGGCAATTTCACTTGACTATTCAGCATTGTATCATATTGGCATATTCGTTCCCACGCATGTTCATCGACCTTTCTTGCCTCTTGGCAAATTCTGGTTCTAAACAAATTCTATTTTTTTTTAAACGCCTTTCTTCCTACAATGTAATTATAACAAAGAAACACCAATTTGAAAATCCTACATTATCAGCAATTCAATTGAAATAGAGGCCTTCAAAATATTTATACAAACTGATTTTGCAGAAAACAGTTTATACATCTTTATTTATTTATGTTTACATTTCTATTCCCCTCTTCCTCCAGGGAGGCATTTTTTGGTGATAGCAAGCCTGTGAAATAGGTTAAGCAAAGGCTGAGAAAGTAATTTGCTAAAAGCCAGATGGGTTGGCTACTTTAGGTTTAATTACTTATTTGAGTCCAGGCCTTTTGAGTCCAGGGCTGCTGAGTCAGCTAAGTAAGCCTAGGCCCTGAATCTAACAGTCTTATGGAAGAATTTTTTCTGAATCTTCATGTGTATTATTTTGGAATAGCTAAGGTACCCTTTCATTGTAAAAACAGAAACAAAATAAAAACAAAGGAAGTGAACAAAAAAAACCAACAAAACCAGAACCAAACCCTATCAGATATTTATCTAGCTTGCTATCCAGTATTTTATCTCAATAATTCCTTCTGTTTTAAGATGATCTGGTTTTAATGTTTTGCCAGTACTTAAGGTGGAAAATCTTGGATCTTACTTTAAAAAAACACTGGTGACCTCTTCCTGACTTTACTCCTTTCACCTTCTTGTTCCTCTCCCCTCCCCCGCCCCATGAGTACCTGCTCTTAAAACTTATCTGCAAAGACTATTTTGAAGACCTTTCATTTTCCAGTGTGAAGACTGGGGCTGTACAAGCATCTTTATTATCCCCATTGGAAACTTGGCATACAATTCTGTTTTGAAATATGTGCTTGACAAATATTAGATCATTATTCTTCTGTTCATTTTAATGGTTTTGTCCACCTGCTGTTACATTTTATTATTTATTTTTGTTCTTGTAAACTTATCTAGGTAATTACTGATTATTCCCCATCCAGAAAAGCAAAATGCACATACAGAGAGAAAGAATTCCCCTGTCTGTGAGTATTATAGGCTATTCTAAACTTCATTCTCAAAATATTTCTCTGTTGATGATCCAGGGAAACTCAGGTAAAATCCCACTTCATAACATTTCCTGACCTTTCTGTTTAAACTCAAAAAGCTATTGCCTCAAATCGTTAATCGTTGTAAATAAGCCAATAAAAGAAATCCTGGAGTCAGTTAATGAACATCAGTTTCATTCAATATACAGAAATGTTGAAAAAGCACTGAAAAGCTGTTCTAATTGTCAAAACAATGATAAAACAAACCTTTGAATACTTTTACATAGTCTTTTTTTCAATAACATTAGAAGCATTTTAATGACTGAGATCTATTGGAAAAATTGTAAACTGAGATGATTTTTTTTTTACAGTAATCTTTTTAATAAATGCTTTGCCTCTGACATAATTACAACAAGTGTTGAAAGAGTGAAAAAGGTAGGTACTTTTTGCCCTGCTTACAACAAGTAATTTCAAGCAATAAACTTGCATGTTTTGCCATTGGGACACATATTACTTCAACAAAAGCAAGACTGAGGTTCCTATAAGATTAAATAAAAAACCATTGTCTCAAATACATCTCTACCGATCTTGCACAGGGGATTCTGGTATGAAGCCCTCCAAATGTCTAGACTTCCAGTTCTATCAACAAAGCTATGCTAAGTATTCTACACATTAAAGTTCACTCATCTAAAACCTGTCCAGGTTGGGAAAGGCAGTTATGTTGCATCTCTATATTTGTCAAGAGAACATCTGTTCGGATTCTTTAATGTCATCTGTAATACGCTTGAGAAAGTGTATTTTGCTGGAACGAAATGGTGGAAAGCCAGAAAGATCCAACTGTTTTCCTATTGTAACAGCTGCTGTTTGGGCCATATTGTGGTCTGCATGAAGAGGCATGGAGAACATCAGTGACTTTTATTATTTGTTGTTAGTCATTACAAATGTTGAGATGGTGTTTAGCGATGGATAACAATTTTGTTATGGCTTGATGGGTGAGTACAAATAAGTGCAAACACGGTTATCAAATTACTATTCTACTTTCCGTGATTTAGTCTAGAATGATTAACTGTACATCCATTATTGAAATTTGCAAACTTTCTCCTGTCAACTATATAGTAGTCACATATATTTAAGTGTGGGAACTTAAGGATAAACGCCCTAGCTATCATAAATTGCTTTTTGACATACTACATCAGATTTTTTTGGTCTATGACATCTATGTATTTATGTATTTATAAGGTTAATATGGTGCCCATCTTATAAAACACAACTCTGGGCAGCTTACAACAACTCAACTCAAAAGAAGAAAAACCACAGAGAACAAGCACCTGACCCACCATCTCCAATCCTTCAATTGATACAATCCTCAGAATTCACCATGGCCTTATCTTAGTGCTTAATAAGGGAAAAGCCAGCCCTTCATGATTTTCTGGGGAGATACCAGATCCTAGGGGAAGGCTATTCTATAGGCAACGGGCTGTTATGAAAAAACAGGCTTCCTAGACCCCGCTAAATGGCATCACTTAAGAGATGTGACCTGCCTCCGTTATCTAGCCTAGTGGAATGGCAGATACTCCCACGGAGAGGCAATGCTTCAGATAACCTTGCCCTGTGTCATACAATATAGTAAACAGCATGTTGAATTGCACTCAGAAAGAAACTGCTAACCAGTGCAGCTCACAGAGCAGCAGTGTAACATGGGCAACAGGAGGAGAGATCGGAACTGTACAAATTGTCACATTCTGCGCCAGTTGTAATTTCCAGGTGGTCTTCAAGAATAGATCCATGTAAAACACATTGCAATAAATTTTCATCCAGGAAGTGATGAAGGTGAAAGTGATAATGAGAATGACCAAGGGTGTGTATACCTTGTGATTATATATGTTCACTGGGATTTTCTATTGTACCTAGGAGATAGAAAAAAATTGAAGGAGATCTGTTGATTAGTCCAGACTGGAAGTACAAATTATGCTACTTTTACAGAAATACCATTATGCCATCATGAGAGGTGATTTAAAATCCTAAACATTTCCAAAGTTTTTAAAGACTTTTTTCTATTTCTTCCCAAGTTTCACTTCCAATCAACATAAGTGTTCTGTTGGCAGTAGTTTCTCAAAGACTACAGTGGTCTGTTTCTTTTTTCCTTGCCAGTTTTGTTATAGTATAAGTTCACAACTTTTATGGTATTTAAGAACATGTACCTATGTAATTATGCTATATAAATGGCAGATATTAAACGTTTCTGTTCCCTCCACAGCTTCTTCCTATGTGTTTGATTTTAAAAGTCCCTAACATTAACTTGTAGGTTCCTGATGATGAATTTGAAATGTTCTCACATTTGCTGACATTAAAGCAAGTTGTGTAGATGTCAGGGAACTATTCACTTATGAGAAAGGAAATCAAGAAATGATGTTATGCTAGCAAATACATCTTATAACATTTGTTTAATGACTGTTCAAAGTTATGTCAATGCTGAAAAAGGGTACTTGCGACTAGCCCTCACACTTATGACTCTTGCAGTATTTCTATGATCACATAAGCAAAATTGGCAACTGGAATGCATTTATGGTTGTTGCAGTTTCCCAGAGTCACATGACCTCCATTTGCAATCTTCCCATGGGACTTCTGACAAGCAAAGTCAAAATGGGGTAAGCCATATTCACTTATGATTCACTTAATGACCAAGGTGATTTGCTTAATGGTCATGGCAAAAAAAATGTTATAATATCGGGAATGACTCATTTAATTACATCACTTAGAAGTTCCAGCCCCAATTGTGGTAGTAAGTTGAAAACTACCTGTTCAGTAGTAGTAGTACTTTATTGCCATTGCACCTCGTACAACAAAACTAAATGCCATCTTCAGTGTACATCGTACATAAGAAAACTATAAAAAGTAAAACAAAAACACAAAAGTTGAAAACCCCTGATACTGCATTAATATCACACTATAAAGTAGAATTCAGTATAGTTACCGCGCTGGGATAGAAGCTGTTTTTCAGCGTATTTGTCCTTGTTTTTATTAACCTGTACTGTCAGGGCAAAGCATATATCCAACACAAATGTCAAAAATATGTGGGAGTGATTTGATATTGTTTTCTGTGTTTGTTTCTTTGCTTGTCCATTTTATTTCTTAGTTTGGCCTACTGCCCAAAAATGCTTTGGTGGTTTCCCAACCAAATATTCACATAGTCTAACTTTCCTTACCTTTTTGACATTATTCCAGGCTTGTTAGATACCACCAACCAGCTGGGCACTGTGAATACTATGCTGATGCTAATGAGCTATTGTGCAAAATAAGAGACTTGCTATGGGTGCTTTGAGAAATATAAAAAGCAACCAAAGGGTTTTAGTTGATTGACAACAGCAGGTAGGTGAATATTGTTGATGTTATCAACATTTGTAATTACTCAATTCAATATACAGACATGTCAGACAAGTAATGCTTTATTGTATGACAAGCTCCATTTCATATATTTTTCTACTTCTTAGAATATAAATAAGATGTTGTCACTATATAATCAGTCAGAGTATAGTTAGCCTACAGAGCTAGTAGCTATAGAGGTTCTTAGAAGTGTTCTAGTATTAACTATACCTTCTTAATGAAACTTGTATTGATTACAGCAAATAGTTGAACTGTCTGATTCAACACAGCAATCAGTTTGAGTCAAATCTGGGTACTGTATATACCAAATGTCTGAAGGGGTTGTTAATAGTTTGTGTGTTGATTGCCAGTTGCTCCTCTGGGCTTTTCTTAGTCCAATTTCAAAATATTTGAAATTTATCATGAGACCTTAAATAAAAGAATCATTCTGTTACTGAATGATTTTCCCCCTTAAATATAATAAATAATACAATAATGTAACTATATCATTAATGTACAGTATATGCACCATCAAACCCATGTACCTTAGAATTGAAGCACCAAGAGAGAGGTTGAAGAAAGGATAATTTCCACTTAGATAATTCCAAAACATGGATCAGTACCAAATAAAACACCTGTGAATATAATGAGCTACAATTAGAATAAGGTAGCAAAGTTGTGATGGAAAGAAGTTTGCAAAATGGAAAATGTTGTTTTAACCATTTGGTTGTGCCCAACTCTTGGCAATTTTATAGGAAAGTGTTCTCCATGCTACCCTGTCAAACATAGCTTCTTTCAACTATTGGATATCTAATTTTGTATATATTTGATATTAACAAGTCATCATGTTTTTGCTTGCCCTTCTTATTCCACTAACCATTCCTAGCATCATTGCCTTCTCCAATGAATTTGCACACATGATGTGTCTAAAGTAAATCAGGCATAACCTTATAATCTTACCTTCTAGTGTTGTATCTGGTTTTATAAAAATGAAAAATAAGCTTTCCTGCATATACATGAAAGAGCAACTATCTTTCTTGGATAGTTTTATAAGGTCAAAAGTAGCTGGAGAATTATGTGATCTTGTTGGCAAAGAATTTTAATGAGGTGTAAATACTTTGTGAATCATAATACATAGATTTGTGGTTTCCATTATTCTGCTTCATAATCAGTTGTGTTTGTTTACAAAAGCCCTCTGTTTACTCAAGCAAAAGGAAACAGACACTTCTTTGAAGTGAACTGGTGACAGCTCTTTATATATGATCAATGACCCTTTTTTCAAATAAAAACAGTGGTTGAGGGAATCAGTAATGTTTTGAGGTATTGTTTAGGACATGAGGAATGTTGGTCAGGCACTGCATCCCTGAAACTTAGTTCAGATCTTGTTTTCTGAAATGTTTTCAAACATAAGAAGAACTTTGAAACAGGTGTGCAGAAAAAATGGACTATGATCTTGTGAGAGAATATACAATGTCTATTCAGAACAGATGATCTGAAATGTTAATTCCTGAAGCTGATATTTTCCAGATAGTCATTAAGACTACTTGGACAAACAGAAAAAGAAAAAATAATCTAATGAAAATCTGAAAGAAACAATAGTACTTTTCAGTAAGATAATGCATTTCTATGGATCTACATCAGGATTAAGAATATGGTTCTTCAATTTACAATGCATATTTTATGACAGTGGGAGAATATACAATATGAACCTAATCCTTCTTTCCTATAAGGATACTTCTATTCTGTCAAAACAAAATAAAAACAACTGACTTATTGATATTGAAGTAAGTCTCATTGAATTCATAGTGCTTGCACAATGTCTATCCACTCCATCTATACACACATATTTATGATTGTCTGTGTTTGTATAAAATTTGGCCCTCTTCTAGGGATTACAGGTTGGAAACTAAGATAATATCTATTTAAAAAATGAAATCAGCAGAGTCTTTCAGATGCAGAAATACAGATTACTGCCAAGGTTCTTGTTATAATTCTCCCAGGATTCCTCATTATGTTTCCATGTTGACTGTAGAAGGCAGAAATAACTATAAAACAGCTCTCCTGGAAGACTGAAAAGGTAAGAATAAAAATTCCATTCCTATTTTGTGAAGGGATAACTCTTCATTACTTTAAATCCATTTATGATTACCCCTTTGGGTTTCAATCCCTACCAGAAGTTTTCCACATTTTCTTTGCACTAGCCTGGACAAAGTTGCTGATGAGAAATTTATGATTTGGAATGAATTTGATTAAAAACATAGAATGCTTGGATGAGATTCAGCTTTAAAAAAATACTGGGATGGGTGGAAAGGGGAAGCAAAAATCACTGACTCCCATGGAAATTAAACTGAACACTAAATTTTTGACAGGTCCTAATTATATCCTCTAAGAATCTGTAATATGATTCATGGAGTTTTCATAGGGATCCAGAAACAATCAAATGCACCCAGATGTGCTTTTTCTTAAGGTTTCAGTGTTTTTGATAAATGACTGCCATATATTCTTTGATGTATAGCTTCTGGTTTAAGGAATATACATCCCCAACATATAGCTGTTTCTGAAAACAGTGTCTCTGTTCTTAGTCTCCTTCAGATAATTTAGACTTCAATTCCTACACAAATTTACCAATCCTAATCAGTAATTCATAATTAGTACTGATGGGTGACTGGCCCTAGACAAACATATGCCTTTTTTTGGCAATCAGCATATTTAGGACAATCTCTCTTGGTCTTCTTACTAATGTTGAAGAAAAACAAAAATAAGGATAGGCATCACAAATAAAGTATTTTAATGTGGCTCCACTGAAATCAGTATGGATTAACTCAATCTCTTTGGAAATAATTTGTAGGGTTTATATAAAAATGGTATTTGATAACAACTTCCCTTTCCCTCTCCTTTTTTATACTCCTTCAGATATCTTGTTATTTTCATACTTCTTTCAGTGAGTGATAGAGACACGAGGAGTGTTTCCTCCTCTTTCTTAATCTATTTCCATTTGCATTCTAAAATTTGTCCACCATACCAAATGCTTTTTTCTTCTCTTTTATTTACTTCCTCTATTTTCTTGCCAACTATATTAATTGACTTGGAATAGTTATCTGAATGGTCAGTGGTAAAAGGAAACAATACCTCCAAAAAACCAAGGTGGTTAGATACTGTCAAAGTGGCACCGGTTGGAGCATAAAACAACTGATAGAAGCCATACAAGATTGGAAAATGTGAAGAGAACTGGTCTGTAGAATCACTGAGAATCAGACATGATTGAACAGATAGCATCATCATCACCTGACTCTACCACAACTTGCAGGATAATTACATAAAATAAGACTGGTAGTCAATGTCACAAAGGAGACCCAATCATGCCCCAGAGCACACAATCTACAGGTTGAAACTTAATTAATCTGTTTAACCTTAGAATGCCATTTGTTTGTGTGAATGAAGTCAAGATTGAATTAGCACTCTTTTTGATATAGTGAATTGAATTAATAATCTTACTGATCAAACCAATCAAAGAGTTATATAAACAAGGCTACCAAACAATGAAGGAGGGCTTTACAAGCTCTAGAAACATGTAATGTAGTGCAATATTTTCTATCAAGGAAATGAAATCATGTGTGACTTTCACATATGAAGCCCATCTAGCCATTACAGTGTTAATCCACCATCAAAGGAGAAACATTCTGAGTTTTCTAAATAGTTTTGGCATTTGGCCCACACATAAATCAAACTGATTTTTTGGATGTGGTTCATGATCTCATTAAATGCAATCAAATTAACAACAACATTATTTGGATCAGACAAAATGAAGTGTGACACCAGAGCATGGGAACATTGTCTCCAAAGGCTTCATCATTTATGAAGAGAATGAAATAAATTTGTTTGATCTTCTCTAGCATAAAGCTAGAAAGTTATGGAAAGCTAGAGTTAAACTGTGACCTGGTAGGAATTAGGAGATCTGTTATTGTGTTCCAAAAATGGAAGAGCCAAAACTGTAGTTATATAGTCAACAGTCTAATTGCAGATCACAGATATATATGGAAGGGTAGCTAGTAACTCCCTAAACCACAGCCAAACTAATTTTAATCTTAATTGTGACTGTACGTGGCAAAAGCAAAAATGTAAGAGATAATACTAGTTTATGAAGAGATAATTTATTTAATTAAGTTAACATGAAACATGCAAATATAGCTTGTCACACAGACTACAAGCAATAGGCATTTGTTCCATAATTAAACTGCCATAAACGATATAAATTTAGAGCTGTACTTCCCTCATCTTAATATAGTTTGTAGACGAACAAATTTGATCTAGTTCCAAATCCATTCATCTGTATTAAACTATTCCTGAATATATCTTTAGCCCAAAGCACTCGTGAGGTCATGTGACCACCATTATGACCTTCCTTTGGCATTTTAACTAACAAAGTAAATGGAGAAAGCCAGATTCACTTAACAAATCTGGACAAAAAAAAGGTTGTAAATTCAAATAAAACTCACTTAGCAACAGAAGTTCCAGCTCCAATTGTGGTCGTACGTTGAGGACTATCTATAAAATTAACCCATTTACCTTCTATGCTGAAATCGAATTTCACATAATCAAGCTCGGTAGAACTGCTTTACATATACCACAACTTTAGAACAAGTTTTTGGGATTTTTTTAAAAAAAACTTTCCATCAAAAGCAGAAGATGTTTTAACTCCTTCCCTTCAGCTTCCTTCCCTTCAGCTCAGATCAATATCTCGCTAGTCATTTGACTGTGTGGGAGTGAGTGATGTCAAGTTGGCCACGCTCACCCAGTCATACCGGTTATTAAATTATTGGCTCCCGGTGTTTTCTTTTCTGTGAGAAACGGGTCCAAATGGCACTTTGAGTGTTTAAGGTTGCAGACCCCTGCCCTAAGTCTTTTCAGAAGCTGACAGGTGTAAACCTGGGAGCAGTAGATAGAAGAAAAGGCTTCTTTCTTTTACTCAGTGGTCACTTCAGAGACTTCACATATTTCAGGTATGGTTGCAGCACAAGCTTAGAAAATGCTGGTCAAATTCAACAATGTGAACAGAAGTGAACAGAAACTGTTACAATCTCTGTATGGCACATACTTTTCTGTAGATTTGAATGCATAGCCATTATTTATGTTACAGATTCAAAATAATATAATATATACATTGACCAGGAATGCCCAAACTTTTGTGTACAACAATAAGCATGTATGGCAAGGAGATGGGCACACACACACACACACACAGGGAGGGAGGGAGGGAGGGAGGGAGGGGGAAAATCTTATGATGGAGATAGTGGATAATTCTTACTATTGGAACACAGGTTTTCCACTAAGGAATTCTGGATTGAATTATATTCCTAGAGAACTTCTGCCAATCAGTGTTGGCAACAAAGTTGAAATGAATAAATAACCTGATATGAATTTTCCAACATTTCCAAGGCTTATAATGTGGTGGTAGTTCTAGGGGATATAGTTAACACATGTTTAATAGTGCACTAGATAGTTTGATTGTTTTCATGTTTAGGAGTTCTGTAGATGCAATATCTCTCATCTCTCTCTTTCTCACATTGTTTTTAAATGTCTGGAAAATATCACAGAATCTGATACCCTTTTGGATTGCCTTCTGAAATTAGGAGCGGGGACCCTTTTTTCTTCCTTTCAGTTTCATTTGGTGTTGGTGGAGGAGATAGATCTAGGCCCCACCCCAGTTTTTGTAGGATCTCTCAGGGTTCATTGCTTTGCTAAATCCTATATAACAACTATGTGAACCTGTTGGTTGAGGTAATTGAATGGCATAGAATGAAGTATTATCAGAATGCTTATATTCATTTTTACTACCTCCATCACTGATTGAGCAAGTGATGCTATGGAGTTTCTGTCAGTTTCTGGAAGCTGGGGGTCTGCATAGGAAAAAGAGTCTTTTAGCAAGACTAAATAACTTTGGGTTTAGGATCTCTTGGATGCAGTGATTTCCCATCATTATAATGCATTAATCAGTGCATTAACCTAAACAGAACTGGATTGAAATTTCAGGAACCTCCTGCTCTTGCAGTTTCTTTTACAGGAACAAGTGGCAGTCATCACCTGGAAGGCTTTTGCACAATTTTGTACTACTGTGTGCCAATTGCACTCTTTGATGAATCATTTTATAGCTGATTGGATTTTGTCATCAGTTGCCAATTTAGGTTTTATATATTTTTGCTTCTTTTTACATTGTGTGCTTTTATGTGGTTTTAACTGCCCAAGCTTGCTGTGGGGGATGAGTGGCCATAAAAATCAAATCAAACGACTAATAAATATCTGGTACAAATTTGTTGCAAACTGCACCTTTACATTGGTAAAAGTGCATCAAGCAATCTAAAGAGGAAGGGAGGAAGGACCATTCCACAAATACTCCCATCTCTAAACTATCCCTTATAATCACCAATGTTGTTCAACTTTTTAATTTTTTAAAATATTTTTATCCTGCCTTTATTATTTTTATAATTATAATTATATATTATATTTATATATAAAAGGCGGTGAACATACCTAATACTCCTTTCTTCTCCTATTTTCCCTGCAATAACAATCCTGTGAGCTGATTTGGACTGAGAGAGAGTGAGTGGCCCAAAGTCACCCAGCTGGCTTCATGTCTAAGGCAAGACTAGAACTCGCAGTCTCCTGGTTTCTAGCCTGCCTCCCCCCCCCCTTCTCCATTTTAAATATTATAGATGATAGGAAGCAGGTATCCCAAATTCCTCAAATTGTTTCTGGAAAATATCTGCTCCGTCCAGATTGCTTTTTCTCTGCAAAAAATAAATAAATCAGAAAATTGGTTTTCTATATTCTGTATAGATTTGCCATAAGAATTGCTGGAAGCATCAGCTAGTTGAAAGCTAGATTAGAAATGAATTGTGTTAATACAATGAGTGATATTTTATAGAAGTATTTTGTTACAGCAAGCTCTGTTGTGTTTCTTTGGAAAACCATTTAGGACGTGTTTCACACTGTCAGATGAAGAGTCAGAGAAGAAGAAAAAAAAACATTCCATGATTGACACAATCCTTCAGGCAAGGTGATTAAATGCTACAGCAAAATGAAAGAGCTGGCAAAGCTGCATTTAGCAGAAATAACAAGGAGTTCTTTCATCTTCACATCATGTCAGTAGTTAGGGAGCTAATTATCATCACAGCCCCTACTTTTCAGTGGGGATCTGAAGCTGATTTTGTGGTCTGAAAATAGTTCTGAGAAAAGGTTGAAAATAAAACAAAACCCATTCTGGTTATCTAAATGATTTCCTACACACCTTAGCCATCTTCTAAAGCAAGCTGGCTCAACGCTAAGATGAACTTTCTGATGGAAGACAATGTAGTTCAATAATTGTTAGACCAATTCTTTATTTTAATTGATTTAATACTTTTTTTTTACTAGAATAGTTTTGCCATGATGCTCTTGAATCAAATGTTCACAAATGCTTAAAGAAGATTCATTCATGTTTCACTAACAGAAGGACATGTCATTTTGGAGTCAAGTTGAATAACCCAGCTCCAAAAGTCATAAATGGTCCTGAATCTTATCTGTTCTCCAAGACTCCCTTAGTATACTACATTTACTACTATTTAAAGTAGAGATTTCTTCTGTTTTCTTGCTACATTGTATTCCTTAATATAGGTTTACAGACTACAGAAAAATCTTTGTAAGAAAAAAGTAAGATCTCTTTGTGTATGAGGCAGTCTTGTTCATTTTGCATCATCCTTTTGCCTGCTTCACTGCTTTGTTTTACTTTTGCTTTCCTTTTCATCTCTTATGTTTTTTGTCCTTTTTCTCAGTTATGCAGGAAATTGAAGAAATGGCCACAAAAATTTAAAGAATCACTTTCAATATTTGGCACTGGCAAATCTACTAGAACAGGGGTGTCAAACTCATGTCATCATGGCGTCATCATGTGATGTATCACAACTTTTTCCCCTTCACTAAACCAGAAGTGAGAGTGGCTAGTGTGTGATGCATCCGGCCTGCGGGCCACAACTTTGACACCCCTGTACTAGAATCTAAGCTATCTGCAGACGATTGCTAGAACATCACTTTTATTAATGAAGTAAATCCTTGCTTCCAAGGTCCTAACTAAATGTTGGCAAGATATGACTCTAATTTCAATAGTCTAGGCAAGCTTGTGCATCAGAGAGGAATGATAGATATTGCTGACTAAACTACTACCCAATAGGCATATGTGGCTCATTCTTCTTCCAAACATATTTTGATTCATTGAAATGGATATGCTTGACTGACCTTGCATAGCTTCTTTTGAGTATTTCAGCAATAAGGCCATTCACTGTTCACATGGGCTATTTTGGAGTTGGGGTAAAATCCTTCTATCTTGACCAGAAAACAGTGAAATAGTACAAATAAAGCACCGGGAGAAGAAATAATAGTGAAAGAATTCACACATACTATATTTGCAGAGTTTGAACCAGTAACCTTTAACAAATGAAGGCAAATATACGTGTCCCAGGATAATGTTGCAGATCCAATTTGGGTCAGTCACCCAGACCAGAGGTTTTGTATTCTGAGCTTTCAGACTCATACTGGAGCCCATCTTCAGCCCATACAAGGGCAAATTATGCATTGTAAGATCACTTGAAGGTGGGAGATACTTCCAATCAAGGGTGTGCTGCTGGGGGTTCACGGGGGTTCAGGTGGAAAGATTAGCAAAGATTCTGCAGGGATCACTGAACCCCCAAAATCCCACTCCTGTCTGGCCTCACCCACCCC
>JANHFL010008395.1:309496-323834 GCA_032468155.1 Oxyrhabdium leporinum
AGACAGAGACAGAGAGGGAGGGAGAGAGAGAGACAGACAGAGAGAGAGAGAAAGAGAGAGGGAGAGGGAGAGAGAGAGAGAGAGGGAGAGAGAGAGAGGGAGAGACAGAGAGAGAGAGAGACAGACAGAGAGAGAGAGAGAGAAAGAGAGAGAGGGAGAGAGAGGGAGGAAAAAAAAGGACCGCAAAAGCATGAGCAGAGCGTAGCATCCCAAAGAACCACCTTGCTTGCAACCCACCCACGGGGGCTGCAGAATTAGCAACGTTCCTTTCATTCATTTCCCGCTTAACGAAGGCCTTGCCTCCTGTGAGAAAGCTTTCCCTGCAGTTGAAAAAGCAAGATGAATCTTTCCGGAGATTCTTCGTTTTGTTTTGTTTTGTTTTTCCCTTTTGAAGACGTTTCGTTTCTCATGCAAGAACTGAAGAAGCTTCTCGGCTGAGGAGTGAAACGGCTTCAAGGGAAAAAAAACAACAACAACCCACCCCCAAGAAAGTCCAGTTGCCTCTTGGGGGGGAACAAAAAGGCACCTTTTGGGGTGACTGAGAATCTCCACAGACATCCTTCCAGACAATCAATTCAAATTGGATATGAATCTGCAATGGCCAAAAGCAACGGGGACTTTTTCGACAGCTAGCCCAGCTTGGCTTAATAAAGCTTCCTTGGACTCTACACAAGGCTGCGGTCCTCGAAATAGTACAGAATTCAGCTCCCCAGGGAGAGAAGAAGAGAGGAATATTGTTTTTTTTTAAGGAAAAAAAAATATATCTTTGTAGGTTACATACATCTTCATCCAGGCTGGTTTGCTCCAAATCCACAATTTTAAATTGGAGGCGCTTAAAAATCTCTTCCAGAGCTTCACAAGCCTTGTAGTCTAATTTTTCACCTGTACAAGAAGAGAAAGAAAGAGTGAATAAGGGTTTAAAATGGGAGGGAGGGGATTATGACCAGCCAGTCGGAAAGAATAAAAAGGGGGAGGGAGAGAGAGAGAGAGTTTAGACAATCCCGGGAGGCAATGCACTAAATTTCTCCCTGGTCTAAAAAGTTGGGATAAGCTGCTCGAGGCGAGGCTGCCTCGTAGCCCTTAGACTTATATACCGCTTCACCGTGCTTTTGCAGCCCTCTCTAAGCGGTTTACAGAGTCGGCCTCTTGCCCTCCAACAATCTGGGTCCTCATTTTACCCACCTCGGAAGGACGAAAGGCTGAACCGACCTTGAGCCTTTTCAGGATCGAACTCCTGGCAGTGGGCAGAGTCAGCCTGCAATGCTGCATTCTAACCACTGCGCCATCACGGCCAGTATAGCGATAGCACTTATATACTGCTTTTCAGTACTTTACGGCCCTCTCTAAGCTGTTTACAGTGTCGGCCTCTTGCCCCCAACAATCTGGGTCTTTATTTGACCGACCTCGGAAGGACGGAAGGACGAGTCCAACCTTGAGCCGGTCAGGATCGAACTGCTGGCAGTCGGCAGAGTTAGCCTGCAATGCTGCATTCTCACCACTGCGCCACCACGGCTCTTATTGGTATAACCGGCCATCAGACCCATAGATCAGGGGTTCACCAATCCTTGGTCCGCAGCATGCCGAAAACCAGTCCGTGCAAACAAGCAAAGCCCCATCCGCGTGACGCAGGCAGCACGCAAAACCACGTTCCCCTCCACTCCGCGGAAAAACATTTCTCCACCGAACCGGGGTGGGTGGGAGGTGGTCACTGCCCCAGATAGCACAGCTGTGAACGGCTGGGTCTCTAACTGGGGGGAAAAGCTGCACAGTTCCCCGAAGTTGGGGGGATTTAAAACAAGGGTGAGAGGCCTGGAAAAACCCTGAGAAAAGCCTCAGGCGCGTCGTTCCAAGCCTCACAGTATAGGTAGTCCTCGACTTACAACCATTCACTTAGTGATCACTCGAAGCGGCAACGGCGCTGAAAAAGGCGACTTCTGACCCGTCTTCACACTTATGGCCGTTGCGGCATCCCCACAGTCACGTGATCAAATTCTGAATGCTTGGCAACTGGCATGTGTTTATGAGAGTTGCAGGGCCCTGGGGGCCACGCGATCACGATTTGTTCCCTTCCGACAAGCAAAGTCAACGGGGGAAGCCAAGACTGGCCGATCAACCCGAATGATTCATTGAACAGCCGGCCCGATTCGCTTAACAACGGTGGCAAAAAAAAATAAATATGTCATAAACTGTCAACATTTAGCAATGAAAATCTGGGGTTACAATGATTAAGTTGTACGATGAGTACCGCTTACAATGCTTGTCAATCAACAAGAGAGCCAATCAGCGGCTCAGAATTTAAATATACCTCCAAACGAACAGCCAATCACACGACCAGCCACTGGCACACTATGGCACACTATGCTAAAGAGGAACAGGAGACAAGAAAACCCTGCTGATGTTGTTACTTAGTCCGGTAACGAAACGTTCAGAAACTAAATTTGAAACAGGCTCAGAGAGCAAACCACAGCCAAAAACAATGGTTCAGGGCCCATTCACCATGCACCTTCAATTAGAGAAAAATCTGCACCAGTGATCAGAGGTGGGATTCAGCTGGTTTGGACCGGTTCTAACTTACCGGTCATCCCGGTGAGCAGTTGGCCCTCCCTCCCCTCGCCGCCCTTTCCTGTCCTACATTTCCCTGTTTTTTTTTTAGCTCAGCTGATTCGCGCAGCATAGCGGAGTGCCGTGCCTCAGCTGTTTTACTCACCAGCAGTGACATAGAAGGGAAGGTTTTTACGCTTAAAATGGGCGGTTTTTGAACGCTGCTCCCCGAACCGGTTGTTACACCGGTTGCAACCCACCGCTGCCCATGATGCAGATTTAGCCCTGTGCAGAGGTCAGAAAGGATGCTCAGAGAGGGGGCTGTTGTTTCTGCTGCCCAGCCAGCTCACCCACACGTCTGGCTCTAGCTTCTCTCGGCTGTCAAGTGTGACCCATTCATTTTCCATTCGGATGACGTCGGCAGCCTCGCACCCCTGGAGCCCTGACAATTTAGGGCTCTGCCATCAGCCCAGTCTCTCTCTCCCTCTCTCTCTCCTTTCTTTCTCTTCTCTCTCTCCATCTCTCTCTTTCTCTCTCTCCATCTCTCTCTCTCTTCTCCCTCCCTCTCTCTCCATCTCTCTCTCTCTCTCTTCTCCCTCTCTCTCTTCTCTCTCTTCTCTCTCTCCTTTCTTTCTCTTCTTTCTCTCCATCTCTCTCTTTCTCTCTCTCCATCTCTCTCTCTCTCTCTCTCTTCTCCCTCTCTCTCTCTCTCTCTCTCTCTCTCGGAACAGGTCTTCCATTTGGAAAAATGAAGCTTCTATTTAGCCCCTCTGCACATAAAAAACTGTCTTCCAGTCAACAACCTGTCATCGCAGTGTAAACACAACGTTTACCGATTGCTTTAAAGGGGCTGCTTAGTTATGAAATATAAAACCAGGTGAGGGAACGGGGGGGGAAACAAAACAAAACAAAAAAGGAAGGTTCATTGCAGGTAAAATCCAAACAGTGTAATTCTAGCTATTGTGGAATAGAGGGTGCAGATGTTCTTCAGCAACCTGTCCATCTGGTTACACTATTTGGTGCAGTTAGCGATTCCCCCCCGCCCCCCACCTCCCCAAACTTGATTTAACTTTGTAAATCTACAAGTGGGGGAAGAGAAAGGAACGCAAAAGAGAAGAGTTGGTGCAAAATCTGAGCCGGTTTTAGAACATCTGATGTCACACGCCTGCCAGCAAAAGAGAATGACTAATTCGTACCTGGCACTTGGCAAAATGGCCCCAGGATCTCTGACATCCATTTTAGAAAAGCAAGGGGCTGTTTTCAAATGCAAATAAATGGAGCCCATTCTCCCAACAAGAAGAGAGATGACAACCTTTCAAGGCAAATCAAGAAAAGTCCTGGAGACATACCTTTTAGATCCAGGCAATCTATCCTAGGGGTTAGATCCTTGAATTCCTGCAACAGAATAGCGGCAAATTATTATTTATGGCAAGAAAACACATCAAGGATCAGAGCTGGAGAGAAGCATGGGGGAAAACAAAAATGCATGCCAGAGCTTTGGGGCGGCATCTTCTAATTTTGGATAGCAAGATGGGCGGCATATAAATGTCATTAAAAAAAAAAAGAAGTAAATAATAAAAACGCCAAATCCGACTCAGACTCTCTTCGAAAGCCAAGTTTCGGCTTTAGGATTACAACACAGAACTAATATTTTCTTCCTGGTTCTCAAGATGGAGCCAAAATCCAAAGGGAAACTATGGGATTTAAAGAGAATTTTGGATAGACTAACACTTAAAATTAAGGAGAAGGAAGAATCTGAATATTTTCTAACATGGGATTTGTTTTATCAATGGCTAATTAACAGAAACAGAAGTTAGAAATTTAAAAGCGTAAGAGAATGATTAATTATATAAGGAAGGTTTACTAAAATGGGTAAGTAAACACTATTATTATGTGACCATTATTGTTATAAATATTGGTGTTATCATTACGGTACTATTTCTCAAAACTAACTTTACCCAGACGACGCACTGTTTATGTAGATATTGAATTTTTTTACGTTTAATTAAAGAAATAAATTTTAAAAAAAGACAGAGAATTTTGTAAGTTCCTTTGGGATGGAAGGGGTTTCCTTTCTCCTTTCCCTTGGTGGATGATAGATGCTATGAGAAACCGAGAACAGCTGTAGCCTCTCCAGGAAGGACTGGGCCCTTTTGACCGGGGCTGCGATGTGAGTGCCCCAGGTCTCAGGTCCTCTTTTAGGAGAACACCCAGAAACTTAAAACTGGCCACTTGCTCCCCTCGGTCTCCACTGATAAGCAAGGGCTGGAGGTCTGATCTGTTCCTTCTATATAGTCCACTATCAGCTCCTTGGTCTTATTGGTGTTGAGGACCAAGTGATTGTCTCCACACCACGAAAGCAACCGGTCCACCTTTGCTGTGTCTGCCAAAAATAAACCCCAAGAATAGATAACCACCACCACCTCCTCCTCCTCCTCTCCGCAAACCCCACTCTCTTCTAGCACTGATGATGTTACCTAGCTGGGTAATGAAACGGGACCGTTTCAAGCCTCCAAAGAGCATCTGGAGCCCAGGGGGAGGCCGTTTTCACCCTCCCAGAGGTTCAAGGAAAGCCTCTGCACCTCAGCAAAGGCAAAAACTTTGGTGCTTTTGAGGGTACATTCCTTTCTCAGTAAAGCAGTGAAGGAACTACTAGAGGTAGTTAATGCCACAAAATATGATTAACTTGTAATGAAGAAAAGTGTTCCAGCCCAGAGGAACAAGAACATGCAAGATGCCATTTTCAAAGCAAGAAAACATACAGGGAAATCTAATTTGTGATGGAAAGAGGTAAAACAGGCATTATTGATTTCTGCCCTCAAAAAAGGATTGCTGCTTTGGTTTGGCAATCGACCAAGCAGCCTGGAGAAGCTCCATAAGTCAATTTAACAGAGGTAGTCAATGCCACAAAATATAATTATCTGTAGAAATGTTAATATTAGAACGTAAGTAAGCTTAAATTTACATAAATTTGGGTGCCTTATGAAACCTATCCCAAAATGTAGATATATCAATTTTGCATATGCATTCTTTCTATTTCTAAACAATTAATTAAACACCCCCTTACTTACTGTAATCTTTGTTTTCCAGTTAAATTTTACATGGTTGTAGTGTGATTCTAGAGTGTATGTTCAAACATTTACAATATGAAGCAACAAAACAAGTATTTGACTAGTTACTAATAATAGTATCCTCTTTTATTGTCCTCCTTTTTCTTTGCTTACTTTCTTCATTGTTACCTGAGACTGAATGAACATCAGTATAACACAAAGTTTTGGAATTGTTAGAGCAGACGCACTTTCAATGGTCAGTGATGTGTGCTACCCATGTTTTATTAAACAAACTGGTTCCGTTTAGTAAAAACTAATTACAAAATTAATTTAAGGAAAATCTCATCAGACAGAGAGAAAACTAAAACTTGGGAAAATGAAACAAGCTTTACCGAAAAAATGGGAAGGTAGAAAAAAATGAGAAGGATAGTACTACTATACGTCAAAAATATCTCAGAAACTACCAACAGACTATTACAACCACAAAGCATCACCATCACTAGCAGACAAACTAAATAAAGCTCTCCAAAACTTTGTAAGTAAAACTAAAAACCAAGTAGCCCAAGATGAAAAAAATAAGAGTTATCTATATCATACAGTATAAGGATTTTAACAGCTACTACATAGAACAGAAAGGCAGAAGACTAACAGAGCACATCTATGAATACCAGTTGGCAGTCAGAAGACATTATGAAAACCTCTTAGCCTCACAACACATAGAGACTCAACTATAATTTCAACTGTTAAACTGAGCATCCTGGACAAAGCTAAATAAATGAATAAATAAATAATAAAAGTATCTGCTAGGAAATCTTCTGGAACCTTGGCATTCAAGCAAATCAACCATCAATAGACATGTAGCAATAAGCACATTGATTCACAATTCAAAAGACACAATAAAAAAGCTAATACAACAAAAAGACCAGCACACATCTCATCCAGCAATCGACACCCAACTAAGCAGGGGAAAATGCCAGACAAACAATCAAGCAGAAAACAATACTTTTGTATACTTTTGTATTGAGCCGTGGTGGCACAGTGGTTATAATGCAGGATTGCAGGCTAACTCAGCCAATTGCCAACAGTTTGATCCTGACCAGCTCAAGGTTGACTCAGCCTTCCATCCCTCTGAGGTCGGTAAAATGGAGATCCAGATTATTGGTGGCAATATGTTGATTCTGCAAACCACTTAGAGAGGGCTGTAAAGCACTATGAAATGGTATATAAGTGTAAGTGCTGTTGTTGAGTGTTTGTGCTTATACATTAATTAAGGCACTATCAAGAAGAAAATCATACTCCCACTACACTGGCAGGGCAACTTATTGTATATACACAGGAAGCAAACTCAGCAGCACTGATGATGTTACCTAGTAATGAAACATCTGCAAGCAAACAACCAAGCTCAGAGGTTATCAAGGACTCCACAGGTCAAAAAATATCTAAAACAGGCCAAAGAGTGTGAACATTTTTATGGATACTGAATAACAAAGGATCCTAGATGAAAAAAGAATATGGGAGGGATGGGGACATGAAAATTTGAACATGGTGTAAGGCATAAGTTGTCATACCAGAGAAATACTAACAGAATTTAACAAACTATAAGAAACATGAAGGACTGAACCAAGATGGAAAACAAAGATCCTGGGAACAGGCAAGCCCATTGTATGAAGTATCATAAACAGTTAAGCCTGCAAAACAGGTTGCAAGACATCTTTATGATGAAATAATTTAAACCCCAGGGCTTACACATATCCATACAGCTATATTCTTAGCTGAATATTTCTTGACTCTGTAGAAGTCAATATTCATTGTTACTACGGGCTA
Source organism: Oxyrhabdium leporinum (assembly GCA_032468155.1). Classification (NCBI taxonomy): domain Eukaryota; kingdom Metazoa; phylum Chordata; class Lepidosauria; order Squamata; family Cyclocoridae; genus Oxyrhabdium; species Oxyrhabdium leporinum. The sequence continues at coordinate 316,912 of JANHFL010008395.1, forward strand.
TTTTGTATCTGCAATAAAAGCTATTCACCCAAGTCTTGTCCTTGACTTTCCCATGAGACTTCTTGACAAGCTGAGTTTCTAGAGATAAAATTATTGCAATGACTTGGGTGTACCCCAGATATCTATTTTTGGCTGAGATTATATGCATTGTTAGCAAACATGAAGGTAGTAATTACTTTAGATTGGGGTTATGCTGCACTTCAGATCTAAAATTGAAAAAAAAAAGTTCAGAACAGACAATGCACACACACACACTACATCTGTCAGCAGGTCTTAAGTAATCTGCACCTTTCTTGGTGCTCATACAATCAATAGCTGTGCAACTCTGGTATGAGGCAGAGTTTTAAACCATTCTGGTTTGAAACAAGAATGGGTATTCTGCTAATGCAGCTTTAGCAATGTAAATATTCATCCTCATTCCTAAACGCCTTCTGAGCATCCTTACAGTTAATCACAATTTTAAATTTGTTGTGCTATATTGAAATGATTTGCTCAATTGAAGCCAGCAGATAAACTTTCCTAAGGAAAGTTTAGCAGTTTCAACTTTCAGGGTTTGTTTCTATAAAGCAGGGGGAAGAATATGTGGTCCTCCACACCCTGATATCATATCCAGTCCCAACCGTGTGGATAGCATTCAGGGTTGATGAGAGTTGTAATCTGACAATGTTTATAACATCTTGTGTTCTTCATCAGTGCTATAACACAGGATTGCACAACATATGACCCATGGGCTGCCTGCCGACCATCAAGCTGCCTTGTGTAGCCCACCAGCATTTGTTGAAAAATAGGCAACGCTCTGATTGCTGTTGTCTAGAAGAATCCACCACCACTGGCTAGGATATTGTAGTCACTTTCACCCCAAAAGTCACACTACTGAATGCTTCCAACATCTACAGTCCTCACGGACACTCCTAGCTCAATCACTGCCACCACGCTGGTGATTGTTGAACAGCTGATTGAGATGCCAGATATTTTTTGTAGCTTGTAACCATTTTAAAGTATTAATCTGGATTTTCCCAACTCTGACATGAGCAGTTGTGTAAGGGGCCTGTACTTCTGGTCTCATTTAAAAAAACTTATTTGAGCAGAAAGTTCATACTATCTACATATTTGCTGAATCAGATCAGAAAGATACAGCTGTCACCAAGGAAATTCCCTTTCCAGCATTCTGGCTTCTTTGCCATCGTACTGTGATGGGCATATTCAATTCCTTGTGTTTTCTTCGTGGGAAAAAAGCAATGAGTTTGCAAACTTAGAAGGGATTTTTGTTCTAGTGTGCCTCAAAGGTGAACAGTTCACAGCAGCTTTGATGCTTTCCCAAATCCACCCACATGCTTTACACGCACAGTTTTCAGGCAGCATGTAGTTTTCTTTTTCATGTATACTCAGACCTTTACATTGATGCCCTCCCTTCCATAAATCTGATAGGAGATTAAGCTGAAAGTTTGGCCCATCTATTCAAAGCTGGAAACGCAGGAATTAGTGGGATAATGCATATATAAGGGCATCGTCATGACACTAAGGCCAGACAGAAATAAAATTTGAACTTAAAAAAAAATCTCTTGCTGAACAATAAATTTGAGAAGTCTAGTCTTCTTTTTGTGGTGGTTTTACAGTTCAGCTAGTAGCATTTGAGAAGCAAACCAAAACATCTTTTCAACCCCTCAGTGCTCCTTAGTTCTTTTCTTGTGCTATTGAGCTAAAGGTTAAAATTCACATTTTTCAGTAGTTGCTCAGGAAGGATTAATGTGCTCTTATGCAATCCAGAAGAACCACCTATAAATAAGCTTTGATGGTAATGTCTGTCCATGGTCGTGTGTATCCAAGTGATGTAAGTGTGTCTGCATGTGTTCATCTATCATCTTGTAGTTCTATTCTAAATGTGTTTACTTGAAGATAAGCTTTGCTTGATCCATTAAGACTTACATCCTTGTAGATTTTTAAGTCTGTGGTTTATACTTTAAATAAGCCAAGTGCCAAAGCCTGGCCATTTGGGCACAAGGCTGCCTGTTGTGACTTGTCCCTTTTGCACCCCGCAGAATATAGCACATGTTTTTCTTGTGGACTATGAAGTCACTCAGCAAAGCACTAAAGACTTTGACAGCCCCTGCACACTGGGCACTGGGAAATGAAATCTATCTGTGTGGCACCTGTTAGTTACGCACAGCAGGGCTGTCCATCATGCCTTGTTGGACGTCTCCATTTCCATTCTGACTTGCAGAGAGCCAGGGATGCAAAATTACTCTGTAACTAAAAGACAGTGAATGGCAAAATCTAGTCAATGTTTACGCTGTCAGACCACCATGGAGGATGCATTACATCAGCTGGAATTAGGGGAAGGACATCCAGTCAATTTTTAGGCAGCTGACAAAGCTGAGACCTAAAAATAAGCTCGGAGAAAAAAAATATTTGGGATTGTACCGTGTACCAGCTGATAAAAAAATACAGCAGCAGAACAGAAAACAAAAAAGTGTTGTTTTTTTAAAAAAAGGGAGGATTCTGTTTCCAGTATAAAACAAACAAACAAAAGCAAGCAAGCAAGCAAACAAAACACTTTGTATCTCTAAAAATTACTGAAAAGAAACAGAATAGAAATCCACTTGCAAATGCTACTGAATTTTTCCAGTGGACGTTTTGTTGTTGCTTAACCTGCAGAACATAAGGTAAATAGTAAGCAAATTGTGCCTGCATCTGACATACAGGGACAGCCAGGAGCAACTTCTGAAGCAGCTGGGTGAAGATGTGGCTGCCTGACAGGTGCCCCATATGCTCTCTTTGCCATAGGTCCCAGCATATTTCTGTTCCACACACCTTTCTCCCCAGAACATGTTTTAAATATATTTCTTAAATGTTTGCTATTTTTATTTTTATTTTTTCATTTTTGGGGTGGAGAAAGAGGCACAGTAAGCTGACAGAAAACTCTACCCACCCAAATACTAGTCACACCTCTGAACTGACAGATTTATTTATTTATTTATTCATCACATTTATACACCATCCATCTCACCTAAGTGACTGTCAAAATGTGTTATTCACACACTTCAAAGCACACATTTGCAACCACCAATGTGGAAGCTAGCTTTTAAAGAATATTGGAGAAGATATTCCCGTGTTCTTCTCGAAACAGAAGTGAATCAAAGGAATCACTAACAGAGGAAGGGAAAATCAGCCTCATTTCCCTCAGCTTTACAAAAATGGCTGTGGAGATCCACCCTCAGTTCCTATGATTTAATAGCAATATGTCAAACAATATGTTTAATTAAAGAAAAAATACATTATAAATCTCACTTAAGGGTATAGCTGTTCTGACATAGGAGGAGATAATTAAATCTGAAGAAAACAATTGATGCCATATTACAGGCTGACAGTTACTCCTACGCAGATCTAGTTTTAGCTGAAGGTCTTGGAAAAGAGTCACCCAAAATTCACAGGGCTGAAACTCATACACAGGTTTTTCAGTATAAACAAATAATCTGTAGGCCTTTTTTTTTGGAAATTGTTTAAATAAGAAGCTCACATATAAACAATATTTCTATTCAGCTGGAGTTCAGCAAAAGCAAAAAATCTTTTTCTCCTCAGAGTTGCTTGATGAAAGTCAGCCTTAGTTGATCTTGATATAACCTGCTCCGTTATGGAAGAAAACAAAATATTTTCCTTCTATACATAGGTAGAACAAATTTGCACTTGCATGTCATCATGCAATTTCCTAAGAACAAAAAATGAAAAAAAATAGATTTTTGTTTTTAAAAAAATAGATATCAAAATGCTGATCTAACAGGAGAAAAGTAAAAAAGAATGCAACATTCCAACTTAAAATATATCAATATACTGCAGAAGATCATGTCTTTTTAACAACACAAACATGTAAATAGCACTATAAAAATATTCCTAAATTAATCCAACATTTGACTGTTCTCATCCATTATCTTAGATTCATACAGACAGAATATCTGGCAGGAACATCCTGTTCTTTTTCAGAGGATAGCAGTAACTTCAATGAGTTGTACATGAAGACATGCATGCTTCTTTAGACTCACAAATCTGTTGACTCCATAAACACAAATGGTGGGGACACTGACAGAGTTCTAGTTGCATGCTTGGACATTAAGGTTTTAACATCATGTTTACATGAGTATATTATTTGACTGGGCAATTTCATATAGAATTTAAACTGGGATGAGGCAAGGGTTTGTTGTTTGTGGGGGACAAAGAATAGTTAAGATTAAAAATTAATTAACAATTGTAATGTGTTAAAAAATCATGTTATGTTGTTAAGACCTTCTGAGATGGCTTAGAATGTAAAAGTGCCTCTAATTTTGTGTGTGAAGGCACTGAGAGGTCTACGATGGCACTGTTGATTTACATGTAGGGGCAAAATGAACATCAGAGTCTGGTTCCCGTGTTACCATCCTTATTCTATGGTTTCAATTGTTCATTATGTTTGTAGTTGACTATTAATAAGCCAAGCTGGGCTGGTTTTCCTCCTTCTTATGGTTCAGTTCTAGTCAGTGTTTGTGGGGGAGGGCGAGGAGGAGAGAATTGAGGTTTAACTCATGCTGCCTGTTTTGTGAACTGTCTCAGGGCTCAGTACTTTTTCTGCTCCTGTTTACATGAAGCCTTTGGTTAATCCAACAGTTTGGGGTGAAGTGTCTTACAAATGTGGCTAATACTCAATTTTGTAACTCCAATCTGAGTGGTAGCATAGAAGTCCTGTCTGAATGTCTGGAGCTTCTAAACATGATAAATGCCAGAGGATCAAAAGTGGAACAAGAGAAAAAAGACTAACCTGTTCCACTTTAATTAGTCATGATTAAATTGACTTAATAGATATTAATTTTTGCAATCAACTTTACACTTTGTTATAATTTGGGGTGAATTGGTTCAGCCTGTGACTAGTTGGCAGGTTGTCTTCCCTGCCCAGAAAGCTACTGTCACACAGGATTGTGAATTATATATGAACATGCTGAAACCACTGAAAAGTGAACTCAGCTTACTGACATTGTCACTGACAAAGGAGTTCATGTTACAGAACTTGCCTGATGTGGTCCTGGGGGATAAATAAGTTAACCAAAATATTAATGCTTAAATTCTATTATAAATAATGTAAGATTTAAAAAGGGAGACAAATTTATATGGAGAAGAATAAGTAGATAATATTAACTATGCTGGTTAAGCTATTAACTATACTGGCTCGCATCTTTCATGAAAAGAATAGCTTCTGCTATTTAGAGTGCAATAATGAATAATGCACTAGTTCTACTGTATGTTAACTGAATACTAGTGATTCAATGTGACAGTAGAACAATGTGCTTTAACCTAAGTAACATATGTGTGTGTGTGTATTCAATAGAGTGTACATTATTTTATAGTCCTAGAATTGCAAATCAGATTAAAATAAGTTATATTTATATGCCATAGATATAAGAACTACTTATCAGTGAAACAAAGGACATCATGTGCTTTATTGTATGTTCCCATAATGAAATTATTGCTGAATAGCATGGATTGATTTTATTGTCCTAAGTGGCATGAGGCATCAAGGACAGACATGATGAACTGATCTCTACCATTCTCGAGTGTCATTTTGAGAATATTCGCTCTAACTCAGAACAACTCAATTAGATGTCTCCAGTAATCTAAATGCAAACATCTGTAACTAATGGGAATAAAACAACACTCCTCCAATATTACTATGTTGTGTTGCATAAATTAATAAAAATGAAGATCCACCCACATGCTGCACATACAGAAGTGTATTCATTCTACTGAAATCTGAAAATCAAAGAAAATGGTTAAGTCATTACAAGTACTCTTTTAAAGTGTTACATCCTGCCTATAATTTTTGCATATTACGCTGAATTGGAACTATTACCTTCACTTCCACATCTGGATCAGCTTCTCAATTTGTTCTCTAATATCTTTTGTTTTAGAGCTTTAATTTTCACTAACAGCATGCAAGAAACTTTGCAGGATGTGGAGGTTTATCTTTCAAGTCATTAATTTTATTCTTTGTTATTATTACAATTGTTATCATTAATACACATCACAGAAGGGGCACTATGTATACTGCCTTGAACACCTGTACAAAAGATAGGATATCAATCAATCAATCAAACAAGTAAAATTATATATTACATTGAATCCAACATAAATCTAATAGTCTAATAGTATGGTTGGCTCTTCCATAGATCCCAAATCAATAGTAGCCAGACTTATAACAAAATATCAAGAATATCACGATCATATTAAAGTATTTGACTAATACTTTAGTCAAAACATATCTTGCATACAAAATAAGCTACCTCTCTTGACTGTCTCTTATGACCTTGAAGATCAGTGTCTTCAGGCACCAAAATACTTAGAAACTCATCCTGTTATTTTTGTTCGAGCAGCTTGTCTTTCTAATGAGGACTGTTTTGTTGCTTCATTATTTTGCCAGATATCTGATTTTAAAAATTTGCTTGACTTCCCTTTCTCATCTAGGGCAGGGGTGTTAAACTCGTGTCATCATGGTGTTGTCATGTAATGTATCGCAACTTTTCGCCCTTCGCTAAGCTGGACGTGGGTGCGGACAGTGCATGATGCATCCAGCCCACAGGCCATGAATTTGACACTCCTGATCTAGGGTATATCCATTTGGAGTCTTGAAGTGCACCTATCTGGAGGGAACCTAAATTGGGATAGTCTGTTCTATATGAATAGATCATCTAATTTTGCTCCATCATCCGACTTTTTAATTTTAACTTTGAATATGTATTCTGCTAGATGTATACTTAGCATTATCCACATGATGAATGTGACAATATTTTATTCAGCAGGAATATTAGAGCAACATCTATTTTATAAAATTTTATTTTATTTATTTATTTTTACATTTATATACCGCCCCATTCCGAAGACTCGGGGCGGTTTACAGCTTATAA
>JANHFL010008397.1:0-41996 GCA_032468155.1 Oxyrhabdium leporinum
GCTTATAAGTTGTAAACCGCCCCGAGTCTTCGGAATGGGGCGGTATATAAATGTAAAAATAAATAAAAATAAATAAAATAAATATGAAACAAGTTGGTGGATTAAGAAGGCAATCATAAGAGAAAGTGGGGAGTTGACAGTGTTTGGGACATTTTTGGAGAAAAAAAGAGAAGGGCTGATCCTTTAGAGGCCATTATTTGGAATAACTGTGTTCTCACTCTTCTAGCATCAAAATATTGCATATTTATTATTGTGTAGTATTCCTGTCTCAGCAATGGTACAAACAAAAAACAGGTGTTAGGAAAAAAACTGCAAACAAGTTGAATAACTGCATGTGCGTATTTGGATTCTACAATTCATTTGACACACGGCATTAAAATTCAGCTGTTCTTATCACCTTTTCCCTTGATATTTAATGCTTTCTTGGTGGCAACCAAAGATGACAAGCATCTTGTTTGTGACCTGGTCCTTACTTTGGTGGCCCTTAACCTTGGACTTCTCTACTTACTAATTTGTTGTTACCAGATCTGGACTGGAATATGCACTAGGTGGTGGCAAAGAACTACATCACTTTGTTGGTTATCTGTAGGTCATCTGGAATTTTGCAGCCCATATGCGATAACTAGCATTTATGTATTTTGCAGCATACAGCTGCTTTAGCTTGCACAAGTTTTGGGACTGCAGATTCTGGCTAAGAATGATGGAGCTTGCTTGCAGTAAAATGGATCTCAGCATTGGGTTGAAGAAGATTGCCCTTCTGTGCTGGATGAGATTTTAGTTTATAAAAGAAACAATGGATTTTTTTTTATAGCTACTACTGGATGCAGGAGCCAAAGTAGAAGGTTCTTTGGAACATGGTGAGGAAAACTATTCAGAAACACCCTTGCAACTGGCAGCAGCTGCTGGTAAGGATTATCTTATCATAATATCTTAGTTAATATTGTTTGATTGAAGAGAATAAGAAGCAGGCTTTTTTAAAAGGCTTTCTTTGTTACTGATTTGTAGGAAATTTTGAACTGGTTAGTCTGCTTTTGGAGCGAGGCGCTGATCCTATGATTGGAACAATGTACAGGAATGGAATTTCTATGACTCCACAAGGTGATATGAACTCCTTCAGCCAGGCTGCTGCACACGGACACAGGTATAATTGGTATGCTTTTAGTTAAGTGTTAAAACAATGTTTGAATGGGATGTTTAAAGCATTTGACCTGCAATTCTTGTACACTAAGATTCACATATATAAATGTACACGGTCAGTGTTTTCTTAAACATTATTTTTAACAAAATAGATAAAGGATGCACTCTGTGAATGGCTATTGTCCATGGAAACTAAACGAAAGTAAAGAAGTAGTATGTATAACAGTAATAATGCAGGAACAGACACTGCTGAGATGCAGTTGAGTGGCAACGAGTTACAAGTTGGATGTTGGTAGTTAAACAAGTTAAAAATCAGGATAGCCTAGAGTCAGGAAAAATATTATTGTCCAGGCAAACTCTTAGCTTAAATGCTTAAAATATCTGTTTTATCCTTTAAAATTCCTGCCAAATCAGATTACGTGTCCCATTTGGGGGAGGTTTGAGGGGAAAGATCAGGGGTTTTTTTTAAGTGTAAGGCACTCATTTTGCTCCTTACATTATCTATAAAACAAATACAGCAAAAAAAAATTTGGTTGCACCCTCTTCTGTTTTATTTTGATATGAATTCTGAGGCCATCAGACTGGAAATAAAGACAGAATTGACCTGTAGGCCACCTCAAACCAGGATCTATCTAGGACAGGCCCATTTAGCTGTCCAGATTTTAACAGACTGCAACTTGTGTCATCCCATGCTAGGATCTATAGTATCTAGGATTGATGGGTTAGGAGACAAAAAAATATTGACGAACATAATTTTCCATCACTTGATATTTGTTTCAGCTTTATAACTCAGCTGCTTTATCACCTGAAATAGCATTGCAGGAGCACCTTTCAATGAGATTTCAATGAAAGGCAAAGACAGAAGTATTTCTGGAGTCAGGACCATTGCAGTAGAGAGAAGTCTCAAATATAGTCCTGGTTCATACTAGATGTACAACTCATATAAAGCATCAAGAAAGGAATATGAGATACAAGGTTTGTTCTGGAAATAGATATTCCAGATATTCTTCAGTATAAAGATCTGGTGGAATCACAAGGAAAAACAACAGATCTGCCAGTTTTATTGCCCTGGCAGTATACAGAACTAATGAACCATTAGGCTAATAACAAAGGGGAAAATATAAGAGGCGGCTTGTGAAGAAAATAAGACAAGTTTAAGGCAGAGAGTAAGCATGTGTATATGTGAATCAGAAAGGCACAAACACATGATTGTAAATCACCTTGTTACTAAGCACTTAATGAATGAGGTGTCTAAAAATGCCATTAAGTCACACAGAATTTCTGTCTGTGCTGCTAAACCCAGACGTCTTCTTTGTACTTATAAATCTTCCCTTGATGATGCAATCATTGGTTGATAAATAATCATGTGTAGAATTAGAAAGGAAAGGTTAGCATTTCTGTATAAGGGCCAAGAAAACACATGAACTGAAGGTGCAAAACAACAACAGCCCATTGAAAGGCAACTTCTTTGTGGTAACAAAAGATTGAATAGTTGTCTTTGCCACCACTTCTAATGTTTTTTATTTACCAAGATCTTCTTCCATTGTGCCCTTATATCCTTTAGCTTTAAAAATCCAGGAACTGATTTCAACTGACTATAAGTTAAAAATGTCATTAGTTATAGTAATATCACTATAGAGATTTAAGTAGATTTAATATAATATGTAGAGATTTATAGTAATATAACTATAGAGATGTATGTTCCTTTGAATGGGATGCACTTGGACACCTTCCCAATTGGGATATAGATAGATTAGCATTACCTTCCAATGATTGATGCCATCCAGATAAGATGTATTACAACTCTCATAATTTCAACAACCCCAGAACTCTTTTGCAAATGGCTTTATATTTCCATTATAAAAATAAAGATGGATGGATGGAATGGATTCTGTTCAAATTGGGAAATCATATCTCACCTGAAGTTTGGATGGAGAAAAGGTTAGATCTGGGGCAGACTCAGTCTTCCACTTGATGCGTCTGTCATAGATCTAGTCAGTCAGATGTTGAATAAAGAACTCTTTGTAAAACTGTTTAGCTATGAGTTGCTATGAATTATGACATATTTAGCTATGCCTGTCATCACCTGGAGAATTCTGGTTTGCAATTATCAGAGGTATCAAATTTTTTCTCCTCTTATTGCACAGCACAATAGACACATTATTGCAGATAGCAAAATAAACACCTTCCTCCCCATCTAAACAGACACAGAGATACATACACTCAGCCCACTTGCTTCGGATACATTGCTTATTCTATCCCCCACAGGACTGAACATGCGCAGCTAGCAAGATGTAAGCGTATCAGGTAGGTGGGAGGTAAGGGAGAAGATACACGCTGGGTTTCATTGCTTGTTTCTAATTATTTGTTCATTGGGAGCAGCTCCATTGAACATTAATGGCCTTTGAATGTAAGCCTGTTGATGGATAGGATATGGGGTTTTTGAATTTTCAATTTGCTACTGTAGCCTCATCTACTATGCTGAAAAGAAAATACTTTGTTTACTAGATCTTGTTGGATGAATTAAGCAGAATTAGTATTAGCCAGATGGCTAGTTGTCTTCTGTTTCACTGTTAACAATTCCCATATGGTGGCCTCTGCCCTTCCCCTTTTTGTCTTTTGGTTTGTGATTGACAGGAATGTGTTTCGTAAGCTTCTTGCTCAACCAGAGAAGGAGAAGAGTGATATCTTGTCCCTGGAGGAGATATTGGCTGAAGGAACTGACTTAGCAGACAGCACGCCTGCTCCTTTATGTGCAAGCCGCAACAGCAAGGCCAGACTCAAAGCTCTGAAAGAGGCAATGTATCACAGCGCTGAACATGGCTATGTGGATGTAACCATTGACATCAGGAGTATAGGTCAGTTTAGGTATCCTCTCATGAAAAATCACTCGTCAGAAAAATGGTTTGATGTAAGGTAGCCTTGTCTATTCTGATTGCTCCTGAGTTCTTGTCAAAGCAGAAATCAGGCAACTGTCTAGGAAATTCAAGTGTTAAAAACAAGTATTTTTAATTATTATGGATTTATTATATGAGAAAAAGTACAGCTCCCACTCCATAAATTTGTAAATATTTATATTGTTACGAGCTTCTGGAGCCAAAATGGAAATACATTTTGCTCTTGGCCAAGAAACCAAGAGTAGCTGAGAACATTTTCACAATCATGATCATGGCAAAGGGGAAGGTGTTAGATCCCACCCAGTAAATAAAGGAGTTGAAATAGACTGCTGATTTCTTCCCTCTGCCCTCAAAAACATTCGGCTTAACAGGACTGCTGGTTCTCTGGTTTGAATGCGTACATCTGGAAATAATCACAATAGGTTTTAGCTTGCCTTGACATTCATTTACTGAAAAGACAGAAATAAAATGAATTTAATAGCAGTAGCATTAAGACTTATATACCACTTCACAGTGCTTTACAGCTCTCTCTAAGCTGTTATAGAGTCAGCATATTGCTCCCAACAATCTGGTTCCTCATTTTACCGACCTTGGAAGGATGGAAGGCTGAGTCTACCTTGAGCCTGGTGAGATTCGAACTGCCAAATTGCTGGCAGCAGTCAGTCAGCAGAGGTAGCTTTCAGTACTGCTTTCTAACCACTACATCACCAGTCTCATGAATAAACTGAGTAAAGAATTGTTGTCCTCAATATGTTGCTGAACTACACCTCTCAGCTTTCTTCACCATGTTGGTTGTCTATCCTGTAGATTGTAGCTCAGCAGCATATGAAGGGCTTCGGGCTACTCAACCCTTTCCTAATGAAATGTATTTTAAAATAAACAGGCATGCATGCATGTTTTTGAAAAAGATCATGCTGGTTTTAATAGTATTACATGACATCCTTCTTTTAAGCAAATGCCCCAGCCTATCCTAACAGATGACAAACTGGGGTGTTTAGTAGGTAGTAAATTTCTGGGAGGAGGGTACTTTGGCTTTACAGTGTAGAATATTTCCACAAGTAGCAATTCTGGTTCAAGCCAGTTCATCTTTGAAGAGCAAAGATGCCTATTTTAACCCTGGAAATGAAATTGACTAGGAACTGCTAATGAAAGAACAAAAAGCTTGAATGGGCAGGCTGGATGCTTGGACAAACACAGATGCTGCATATGACTAAGAAATACAAAGAAGGCAGCTGGGAGGAAGAAAAATAGTATATGCCCATTTTCAGAGCAATGCTTTTTCAAAAGATGTGATATATGAGCAATTCAGAAATACCATATATAGCATTCGTTAAATGCATACATTATCCAACAGCATCAATAAGTACCCTAAATTGCACGCCTATCAGAAATTATAGTTATTTTTGTACTGAATTTAAAATACTGAATAGGCCAAAAGAAGATTAACATTAAACATCTTCCCTTATTATCATCAAAGAACATGCTGCTGATGCAGCTCTAAAATCAGCTTTCTGAATATCAGCATCTCAGAATTTCTATTAGATAGTTGAATTTATGGGTTATTTTGGTGAACAGGAAACTGGTAGCAGAAAGGAAAATGGAGCTCTGCACATTTAGTCCTACCATAAACGTTATTCCATTTCTACTGTTGCTGATCCTGGGACTCCTCCTATTTGTCAGAAGAAAGCTTCTTAAAATGGGGAGGATCATGGTGCCATTTGGAACCCTGATCATTTGGGATTCCAAACTGTGACATCCCACCAATATGGGAGTGACCTTGCTTTTCTTTGCAATAACAAAGAGAAATGGCAGAAGCAAAGATAGAGGTGAGAAGTGTGGCCCCACGCAGTGCAAACTTCAAGTGAAAAATTACCCTGGCAGATAGTAAGCAGTTCTTACTACTACAAAAGAGTTATATAAAGCTTCAACACTAGGTGTTTTACTTACATAAAGCCTTGGCACTAGGGGTTCCATATGAATTTGTCCTGTCTTGTTTATTTGGGAAGATCCATATTTCCATTCTTAATTCTCCCATGGTTACCCAGTTCTTCTTCCTGCACTTATTTTTTTAACTGCAGAAATTCCCACTTTAAAAAAAAAATTTGTGGAAGTGTTGTTTAGTTTCTGCAACTTACAATTATTCTCCCATTTCTTTTTGAGAAATGAAATTCTGACATGGGGCAATTATGCTTCAGGTAGGTAAACATATTATAGGGTACCATTTTACAATCCTGTCATTTCTTTTAATTGTCCCTTTAGTTAGAACTAAAAACATTTTCCTCATCAACAAAACTTTCTGGGTACATGTCTTCAGAATACTGAAATAATAATGAAATGGTGCTGTTTTATTATTGTCATTTCAATGTGTTTTTCCTAATTAAACCAGCTATTTTGTAATCAACTTTAACATGTTAGAGATTCCATAGAGAATTATATTTAAATTAATAAATATTTAACAACTGAGATTGTTTTTTCAGATGGCTGCTCAGGTAAATAGAGTTTTACCAGTTAACAGCAGTGTGTAAAAACATAACAAAATAAACTTGAACCTTGCAATATCTTGATTGTGTAGAACAGATTTTCTACATTAGGTTCCTTCCAGATATGGGGTCTTCAGTTCCATTAATGCCTCAACCAGAAAATTCTGGGAATTAAAGTCTACATAACTGGAGGATGAGATTGGAAAAGACTGCTATTAAAAGTTAATTATAGTGGCGTGGTTAGAATGCAGTACGGCAGGCTAACTCTGCCCACTGCCAGGAGTTCAATTCTGACCAGCTGAAGGTTAACTGAGTCTTCCAACCTTCCAAGGTCAGTAAAATGAGGAGCTAGATTGTTGGGGGCAGTATGCTGAGTCCGTAAACTGCTTAGAGAGGGCTGTAAAGCATTATGAAAGGTAGATAATTCTAATTGCTATTGCTATAGTTCTAGTGGGTTTCCAAAAATGAACAGTATATCATTATTGCTACATGTTAGAGTGTGTGTGTGTGTGTGTGTGTGTATAATATTGGTGTGTGTGTGTATATGTGTGTGTGTGTGTGTGTGTATTGGTCATGAGGGTTCCAGCTTTCAGTTCTAGTCTTTCAGGCAAGGTGCTTTCAGCTGGATATTCTCTCTCCAAACCATCTTCTCCTCACCACTATTTCTCTGTCTATTTGGCTCTGTTTTTGGATTTCAGTGTCCACCATGAAGCCATTGTTACTACTACTCTTCATTCTTTTCACTGGCTGCTTGTTTAACAAAGGCAGATGACATGGTAATTGTATCCAGAAGGAAAAGCACACAAAGCCATAGAAATTGGCATTGGGTTCTCCATTTGTGTTATTGCCTTATAATCAATGTACAATGCTATTAGGCTGATAATGACTCTCAGGAAATGAAATAGTATATGTAGAATCACATTCATAAGTCAAATACCTTCATATTATAATATTGATTCTGATATTTGTTTTTACAATCAATAGAAATTTTTGGAATACTTTTTGTTTTAAATAGGTGTTCCATGGACTCTCCATACATGGTTAGAATCTTTGCGAATTGCTTTTCAACAACATAGAAGGCCCCTCATCCAGTGCTTGCTGAAAGAATTTAAATCTATCCAGGAGGAAGAATACACTGAAGAACTCATCACAAAAGGATTGCCTTTGATGATTGAAATCTTGAAAGCAAGTAAGGTAGGTGACACTACAGACAGTGACATTTTGCAGCTCAGATAATAACAACTATTTGTAATGGGCTTTTCTGCTTATAAAGCAAATGATTTATATAGAAAAAGAGAAGCATTACAAATGCAAAGAAACAATTAAGTGTAACAGTAAAACTTTCACCAAAATATTGCCATTTGATGTGGAGCAATCTTTATATCAGCAAACCATAAAGTTCTACAATCTAGGGAAAATAGGTATTTTAATCAGAAGCAGATTAGATAGTGTATTCAAAACACTCTGTTCAAGTATTCATGCTTTTGTGTTGCAGATTACACTGCCTTGTCTTATCCTCTCCCTTCCTCTCCCTTATTTAGTAACACTTATTTTGTTAGTAACACTTATTTGTGTAATACACCTTCAAACTGAAATTGCAAATTAGTTTCAAACTGATCTGCAATATTGGTGTAGAGGGAAAGCAAACCCAAATGGTTGTCAGTTTGAATGGAATGGGAAACAATTCATGATAGCATAAAAATGAATAATGAAGAGTATCATACAAGAAGAAGAGTTAGGGGGATCATGGAAGAACTGCTCCATGAATGGCTTCACATTCAATGCTATCCTGTTTTGATAACCATGGATTATTGAGCAAGTAACTATTGGATTGATTCACACAACATCAGAAGCCAACATTTAATCACTCGTGGCTTTCTTCCATGTGCCAACCAAACCCCTGAAAATTAATCCAACATGCATGACGTTTAGTGGGTGTGAACAGACATGACTTTAAATGAACTGTATATAGCAAAGGCAATTAATAATAATTCGATTTAAAAAAATCAAATTTTCAATAATATGTAAAAATTGTAATTATTTTAAAAACTTTTAACTCCCAGACTAGAGTACTAGATCAGAGCTGGAAGATATAGCAGTCTATATCGCTGTGGTTTAATTCCTTAAAAGGAAAATAATAATAATTGAAGTGCATATTTAGTTTCATAGTATATTTTGATAAAAAATGCCCTTTGAAATATAAAACAGTATGATAATGAAACATGCATTATTCAGAGGAATAAAAGATTGTGGTTGTTAATACACAACTGCTGTTTCAAGGTAATATCCCATCTATTTTGGGAAGTAGCCTAGTGCAGATCTGTTATTATTTGAAATTAAATCAACTTTTATCTAGATTATTCATGTTTCCTTTCTCTCTCTACCAGATAGATTTTTATGGTCTAGTGACTATTGTAACCTATATATTACTTGTCATCAATGTCAGTACTTCTGTATCTAAACAGTTCAGAAAAGCGAGGATCCGCAATCTTCATAAATGTGCACCTTGCATTCTCCATATGAGAGACAAACATCAGGTACACTAGTGTGGCATGCCATATATTCATAATTAACCAGTGTCACATAAAATGATTGATTAGCATGGTGTTGTCTAGAAACTAATCTTAGATTTGATGGATTTGCATTTAAATCCTGACAAATGATTCCTTCTAAAACTTATTTCATCAATGGGTTTACAAAAATCCCTCTGTTTTTTTTTTTTTTTATGGAAAGGAAATATTTGCTGAAATTTCCTGAAGACCAAGAAGTATTGATTCTGTATCTTGTTTGCCCTCTTTTGATCTGACACCCATAAATATTTTCTTGGACCTGAGTTTTTGAGGCACCAAATCACCAATCAAGTCTTGGCATTATTCCCAGTAACTACTAAAAGACATTTTAAATATCTCATTTGATTAATAGTATTCTCTTTGGAAGAGCTATAATTTAGTTTTGTCAAAATAAAAACCTATTTTTCTCAAAGTTGACATTGCCTCTGGCTGTTCACGTCAACATCTTAGGTTCCCTACTTACATATGTTGACTAGTATTAATGATGTATTGAATTTCAAATCTTCTGATAGCAATCTTTCAAAGTATTATTTAATCATGAAACATTGATACTGGAGATTTTCCCTAAAGACAGTTTGATAAGTTTGGGGCAGTCTTCCTTTTTGTGTTAACAATATCATATGAGGTCAGTCCTTTGAAGTAGAACAGTCTGAATAACGTCTACTGGAAATCTACTTTATTAATTGTATGGCATAATAACAGAATCTTGAAAGCCTGACAGATTCTTTTTCTTCCTCTTATACCAGTGAGAGTCAAGGTAGAGCAAACTTGAATTTCAGGCTTAATCCCTCCTCGCTTCCAGATCTAAACTTATATTTTTGTAAAAGTTGTTGAGATCTTTCTTCAAGGCCACTTTCATACTCCTCTGGATATGGCTGGAAGAAGATAATAATCATATCTGTGTGACTTATGACAAACTGAACTCCTATAATCATAGTTATCTTTTAGTCAGCAATCTCCCTTTCCCAGTTTTTATTTACATATGGATGGATTTCTCAGAGACAGGAAGAAAAAAAATGCATGTCTCATTCCAGTACATAATGCAGTTTTCTTATAAAAATTCATCAATTGCTCAGATTAAAGGCATGTTCATTTGAACAATATTTAAAAAGGTTCTACTGATATCATCATAATCTTCATCATCATTCTTTCATCCATTCATTTTAATATGAGATGGCTTATACTTCTTTAGTTTATAACCTGTGTTTCTGCCCATTTTTGGGAAAAAAATAGTTTATTCTTGACAGAAATAGAACATTTTTTTCAGACTTTTGCCCCACTCTAGCCGCATCAATTCATGTCACCAAAATTAAAAGAACTGAAAAGCAATTTGCTTTGAATGACAATGGCTGTCTATATTGTTAGTTAGGACAAAAGTAGGATGAAAACCGTAATTTGATTATTTGGGTTCGTTATTGCATTTGGATTCTAGTTCTTGCATAAGAATGCCTCATTCATAGATCAGAAGTTTCCAAGTTCATAACTTCAGTGTACCATTCAGCAATAGAGAGTTATTTTCATCCAACTTGCTGCAACCTTTGCTCCTTCCTCTACTAGCCTGGTTGATCATTTGAAATCACTGGCTATAATAACAGACACCTAAAATGCAGTTAATAGCTTAGTATATCAGAGGAACATCTACCTGGACTTTTGACAAAGTCACTCATTATATTCTCTTTAATAAAATAGTAAAGCATGCACTGTACTACTGTTAGATGAGCTCGCAATAGACCAAATGACCTCACTGAAAGACTGTTTGTTAATGGCTCAATTTCAACTTGGACAGCAGTATTGCATGGAGTGTCACAGAGTTCTATTCTGGGCCTTGTGCTGTTCAACAGTTTTATCAATGATTTAATTGAGTTTGAGAGAATGCTTTTCAAGTTTGCATATGATGCAAAGCTGGCAAGGATGGAGAAAGAAGAGAGGGGAAAATGAAAAAAAAAGAGATCTAGACAGGCTTGAGTGATGAGTGTGGGTAGAAAGAATTAAAGGCAGGAGGAGAATAGGATGGGAGAAACTTAGTTCAGCAAGTGTACATGTAAAGAAGACTTGGGTGTCCTTGGTAACTACAAGTTAATCATGAGTCCAGGGTATGCTGCAGCTGTTTCCTCTCAAATGCTGTTTTGGTGTGCAAGGAACAAACATTCCAGATCATAAGAAATAATAGCACTCTGTCCTGATTATACCCCACTTGGAATACAGGGACACTTTGGGGGAAAGAGTGGGGAGAGAGAGATAGAAAGAGAGAGGGAGAGGGATTGGAACAATTTCAGAGGAGTGTCATCATGATGGGAAGGAATCAGGAAATAAATTCTAATGAGGAATGGTTAAAGGAATTGGGGATGTATAGCCTACAGAATAGATGATAAGGAGAGATATGAAAGCTTTCAAATATCTGAAGAATTGTCCAGTACAGTACAAGCAGAAATAAACTTATTATGTATTGCCCCAGAGAAAATGTGAGTACCAGTGGTTAAAACCTATGTCGAATAGTTTCAGCTATATTATCTAGGAAAATCTCTTGACTGTAGGACCTAGTGAACTAGTGAAATAGGCTACCAGATGAAGTGGTACCAATTTCTTAACCAAATGCATATTTTCCTGGGGTTGTGCTGCAGCAGTGGAGGAGAGACATGGAGTCCTGGGAAAAGATGCAGCTGCTTTAAGGAGTCACATGTGTTACATGAATGTCCTCATATGCTTCATAGCACTGTTTTTCCTAACAATTTGAAGTATGTCATAGCACTTTTGTGTCTCTCCTTGGCTGCCAGCCTCCAGTGCCTGATACATGGATATATGTTGTTAATCCTATTTTTACTAGAACTGCCAGAAAATGAACATATACATTTACAGTTTTATTGAGTTGTGAAGTTGGCTTAATTTTCCTCTGAATTCTCAGCTGAAAGGCATAAAAACAGGTTTGCATTATGTGGTTTTATCAGCGTATCAGTCTGCCTGATGTGAGACATAATAACCAGTAGTGGTGGTTCCCACCCTGGGGTCCACCCCTGGCGGGAGCAATATCATCACAGAGGGCCCATGAAGGCGTGAGGAAATGTTATGATTTAAATCTTAAGTCTTGGTGGTCCATGTCCATGATTCATGTCCACAAAAGGTATTTAAAGGGGATCTGTTATGAAGAAGAGGTTGAGAACCACTGACCTATAGGATATCTCCACAATGTTGATTTATCGGCTTCTAATACAGTAGAGAAATTGCTCAAGGAAAGTAAGACAATATCTGCTCACATTTTTAGATCCTCAAAGCCATACAACATTTGAGTGAAGGAACTTTGTTTTATGTTTATTTTACTGCATTTTCTTTTTTTTCAGAATGAAGTGATTAGTCAACAGTTGGCTGTCATCTTCACTCATTGCTACGGGCCTTATCCTATTCCCAAGCTTACTGAAATCAAACGCAAACAGACATCCCGTTTAGGTAAGCATGCTGTGTGAGATCTTTGGTTTCAGTTTAAAAGATATGTAGACATTTGGTCTTGATAGACTTTTCATTGAATCTAAAATCAGAAGAGATCATAGAATATCCTAATCAGGGCCAAAGTTATTTATTTATTTATTCAATTTGTATAGCTGCCCATCTCACATTTGTGACCCTAGACAGCTCGCAACAAAACAATTATAAAAATTTGAAAAACAATTATAAAAATAAAGAATATAAATAAATGCAAGAAGTGTTTAATCACCCTAAAACCACTATTAAAAACTCAAACACAAAGCAAAAATACAGTCAGCAGATGAAAAAAAGCAATAGATATCTTTCAGTATAACCAATGGGGAAAGCTCAACGTCCCTATTTTTCCTTTCCTTCCTTTGCATTTCCTAGTCAAATGTCAGTCATTTATTTCACCAGTTTTCCAGTTTGGAATATTGGTATGAAGAGTAGACTTTAATAATGATTTTATGGCCATTTTTCTTTCAGATATCAAACTAAGAGAAAACACATTATTTACTCTGTTTAGCAGGACTTGCATTCACAACAGTGATATGCTGGCAGTTCTATCTGTGATTAGTAGCCACTTTCTTCTTTAGACTAGTTTAATATGTTACAAGCAAATTGGATATGAAAACGGACGGCTTCTAAAGCAGTTGGTATATTTGTATGTTTGTATAGGTAGCCACAGTGCGGCTTGGAAGCTTTCTCTGCATTATTTGAAATTTCTGCAATATATAGGTAGTCTTTGACTGACCACCATTTATTTAGTGACTGTTTGAAGTTACAACAGCACTGAAAAAAGTGACTTATGACTGTTTTTCACACTTACAACCACTGCAGCATCCCAATGGTCATGTGACCAAAATTCAGACGTTTGGCAGCCGACTCATATTTATGATGGTTGCAGTGTCCTGGGGTCATGTGATCAACTTTTGGGATCTTCTGACAAGCAAAGTCAATGGGGAAGTCAGATTCACTCAACAACCACATGATTCATTTAACAGCTAAGGCAAGAAAGGTTGTAAAAGGAGGCAAAACTCACTTTAACAACTGTCTTGCTTAGCAACAGAAATTTGCTCAGTTGTGATCGTAAATCAAGGCCTATGTATTTTCCATATTTATTTACTTATTTATTTCATTATTTATTTATTTATCTTCTCTAACTTGGTATCTTCTAACATGTTCCTATAAGCCAATACCAGCATGATCACTGTTACTGAAGCTGAAGAGATCTGGTGGTTTAGACATAAACAAGAGTACTGACAAATTTTAAAAAAAGCCATCCCTTATATATTGATATAAAATGTATAACCCTACCCAACTCCTTTCCCAGGACTTTGGCAGTTCATAAACCTCCCAAATATGCAGGAAAAATAAAGCAATATATAATATTGAATTTTATTACGCAGTGTGTGACAACCTTAAATGTAAAAATATTGTACTCCAATATTTACTACTCTGCTCAGAAATGTGGAAAAATACAAGTGTTAGTTTAAAAATGAAAAGAAAAAAATGAAAAAAAAAACCAAAAAACCAAATAACTTGACTAATTGGGATGCTATGGATGGACTTGGAAATGGGGCATCATTTCTCCTTCTGTCTCAGACAGCACAGTATCTTAAATTGTTCTGAAGCATGTCTATTATCTTTAAAAATAGTTTTAGAATCTCTTTCAGTGACTTGGAATGCACTTAGAATGACAATATTTGAGTATATGCCCTATCAAGAACTTCCAGATTGAGCAGGGAGTTGGACTAGAAGATTTCCAAGGTCCCTTACAATTCTATCACTCTATGTTCTGTGTTCTTCAAAATAACTTCAAAGGTGTATTCATCTTAAATTACTGTCTTTTATAATGAAGATCAAATATATTGATGTTTTAATTTATTCCAATTAAAGTGTCTTCCTCTTGTTTTTTGTTTGCTTTTTTGTTTGGGTGTGTGGTTTTTTTAATTTGGTCTGTTGTTTTTTGTCATTTCAGATCCTCATTTTCTCAACAATAAAGAGATGTCAGATGTTACATTCCTTGTGGAAGGAAGACCATTTTATGCTCACAGAGTATTACTATTTACTGCATCCCCTAGGTATTTATTCATATTTATAGATGAATATGGCATAAACTTAATTTTAGTAGTTTGGATTACAAAAGGAAGGCAGCTTTATAGATTATCCAAGAGAAATTTGCAATTAAGATTATATTTCTTCATTGGCTGAAGAAATTGCCGATGATTACTGCATATCTCACTGCAATAAATGTGACTAGTTGAAAAGTGTGATATAATCCAGAAAGGGACATCAAAGTATAAGGAGAAACAATACAGATCAATCCGGAGTTTGGTACTGTTCTTAGGGAAACTATGTTCAGCAGCAAAAATATGTTTCTTCTCTAATTCTGCTCTAATGCTAAGTCTTACAATAAAAGTCAGTATTACAATACATCTCCAGATTAAAGTTGGAGAAATTTGCTTGCCATTATGAACGTAGACCCATTGTGGTATGTATGAGTAGACACTAATGTTTCTACTAGCTTTGGAGATGAATAAAGGTAGACCTTTCTGGACAGTATTCCAGCAATCTCTATCACTACCACAACTGGAAGGATACTGCCAATTTTTTTACAATTATGAAAATAAGGTATTGGGAACCAAGCATAATTTTTCCTCTTTGCCCCCTTCTCTGAAGCAGGAATGGTGGGTTGGCTGTTGCTGAAAGCACTTGAGATTACTTCAAGAAGCTATTGATAATTACTATTATCTTATCCTTCTCTGAAACACTTCAGTTCTTGGCTACCTTCTCCTTAGTAAGGCTGGTGGAAGCAAAGAAATTAGATACTACTTTAATCTCTAATTTGGCCTTCCAAATGAGCTGCCAGAATTATTACTCAGCACAAAAACTGACTATTTGAACAAGGCTGGCTAGTACAACTTGTGATCTGGCATTCTGAAGTTAAGCAGTTCATAGCTTTGGCTGCTACTGACAGATCCTGGAGCATATCTTTTCTGCATTTAAAAAAAGTGGAATATATGAGTCTTCAATGGATAAGTATCGTCCTTGTGTGTGAACTTTATACCATGCTGATGCAAAGGCTAGTTTTTACCCCAGGTCTTTTTTTTTCGTTTCCTTCGTGGTGGTGTATTTTATTTTTTTTACAAATTTACACATTACAAATTGTTTTGAAATAGCAAATGTATTTGGATGTTTCTCTGTAGGTTTAAAGCCTTGTTGTCCAACAAACCTCCCTCTGATAACACTTTCATTGAAATCAGCTATGTGAAGTATCCCATTTTCCAGGTAACGTTGAATGTCTCAAGAAATCTCGGTATGACTAATAATTAGAACCAGAGAAATTTCCTGAAATATGGACTCTAATTACTGTTTTCTAATAGCAGCATTTCAGCTTTGTTATTCATTGGAATCAAACTGCATATGAATGACATTGATCTACTTTTATGTGGCCTGGCCATAGAATTAAATATTGTAACATTTATGTAGGAATGGTAATCAGGTTTAAAAAGTGTAATTATTAGCAAAGTTTGAATTCCAAGGTCAATTAGAACAATGGTTTTATTTGCTTGTTTGATTGTTCGGCTTTTATCAGACTTTAATTATTTTGTAAATACAGATAGTTTAACCACAGCTGAGAACAAAATTTATGTTGCTAAGTGAGGCATTTGTTAAGTGAGTTTTGCCCCATTTTATGACCTTTTTTGCCTCAGTTGTTAAGTGAATCACTGCACTTGTTAAATTAGTAACATGGTTGTTAAGTGAATCTGGCTTCCCCATTGACTTTGCTTGTTAGAAGGTCACAAAAGGTGATCATATGAGCCCGGGACACTGCAACCGTCATAAATACGAACCGGTTGCCAAGCATCAGAATTTTTTAATAATGGGGGATGCTGCAACAGTCGTAAATGTGAAAAACAGTCAGAAATCACTTTTTTCAGTGCTGTTGTAACTTTGAATAGTCACTAAATGAACCGTTGTAAGTTGAGAACTACCTGTAACTCAAGGCAGCGAACTTACACAATACCCCTTCCTTGTTCTCCTATTTCCCCCACAAAAATAACCCTGTGAGGTGGGTTAGGCTGCCAGAGAGTGACTAGCCCAAAGTCACCCAGCCAGTGTTTCATGCCTAAGGCAAAACTAGAACTTACACTCTCCTAGTTTCTACACCAACAGCTTAAACACTACATCAACTTGCACTCTTCATCTGACCACCGTAAATGCTTTTAAGGAATTTCTTAAGGATCTGGGGGAGGGGGGCATCTTTCCCAGCAGGAATATATCTGAATATTAAAAAACCCAAGAGAGGCTCTTTTGAAAATAGGTACCTTCTGCCTTTTTCCATGTTGCTTTCGTGCCTCCTCTCATAAGCTCCATTTGGTTCTCATTCAGCCAGCAGTTCAAAACCATATAAAGATGCGACTCTTTCACAGACTTTTAATTGTTCATTGGTTTTATGCCACTTCTAGTGTTTATTTCAATTTATTTTTTATTTTTTATATTTTGCTTTTTAAATTTGTTTGGCTGCTTTTAACGATAATAAATCAACCAAATGAACATTTTATTTCAGAAGTGAGCTCCTTCAATTACTGGTATTGCACATTTCTTTTTTAATTTCTCATATTGAGGTTTTCAGAAGTGTGAATAATTAAGTGTTCCTTAATTATTCTGAAAGAGGAGTGTTAAAGAAAAGTTGCCAGATTTAGCTTGTCTTTCATAGGGGCATGACTGGCAGAGATTTACCAGGTGAAGGCTTCCCTTGTGTTGCATTTGCATACTATAGTGAAATTTTTCCTTGCCCTGCTTTTGCATACCGAAATGAGCTCTCTTAGAAGGAAAATTGTTAATTCTATAGCTTTGTAGCCAGTAGGTTTCCTTTCTCAAGAATTCTTGAGTAAAAATAACAGAAACAAGAACTACTCCCCAGGCATAAAGAGTCGAGGGTTATCTTTTCAATATATCCTAAAATGTATTAATACTATTTCATTTTTTTCTATTTTCCATTTTGGAATAACATTGATTTATCACTTTTCTCTTAGTGTTCAACAACTTCAGAAACAAATGTGTTTTTGTAATTAATGGATTTTTTTTTGTTTCAGCTTATTATGCAGTATCTCTACTGTGGAGGTTCAGAGTCACTTCTCATTAAAAACAATGAAGTTATGGAGGTAAGAGGCATCTTATTTAAAAACTGCTATTATTATTACAAATGTGCTAAAATACTAGATTTGGTTGAATGAAAATATTTGGAGGTGACATCAATAATAAATGGGTGTCTGTAAATATGATAAATAAATTAATAAAAATCTTTCCTACATGTAGATTTTTTTGACCCATAGGGTTGTTTTTTTCCATTTGTAAAGTGTTCCAAAGGTACTTTTTCAGGAGGTAACTGGACTCTCTTGTTTTTTCTTTGAAGACATTTTACTTTCCAAAAACGTTCCAAAGGAAAAAAACAAGAAAGTCCAGTTGCCTCCTGAAAAAGCACCTTTGGGACAACTATGACCTGGATGATTGAGAATCGCTACAGACATTTGTAAAGTGCTGTAAAAGCATGCAATCACCTGGTAACTTTGGGGAGAAAGAAAAAAGATAAACAAGATAGCACCCATAGTTTTCAGTTTCATTAGATACTGGTACTATTTGAAATACTACAATATGTACAAAGACAGACAAGAGGATGAAAAAGAAATATTCATTTTGGTGCCCACAAAAATGATTATCGTCCCCAAACCTGTAATAATCCTTTTCTCATTTTTCAGCTTCTATCTGCTGCTAAATTTTTCCAGCTTGAAGCATTGCAACGTCACTGTGAGATCATCTGTGCAAAAAGTATCAGCACAGAAAATTGTGTGGATATTTATAATCATGCCAAGGTAACCCAATATTGTTGCTCATATATATTAATTGGTGCAGGTGTCCATGCCCAGCCTCAGCAGAAAATGTCCTTGGACAGGTGTCAAGGTCTAAGCGTTGCAATCCTGGCCTAATTTTTGCCTCTGATTTGTTGCATCTTCCCGTGCCATTACAATGAGAAATTGCATTAGCCAGGTCCAGTTGTAAAAGTTCTTTCCATCCTTCCCAAAGGCAGTTTCATAACTATACTGGGACTTACACAAATAGGGAGGGAAGAGTATTGAAATTCTAATGAATAGCGGTAGGACTTGACTCACTCTAGCTATATATGATGTGGCTATTAATATTGTGAATATCATAATCCATACGGGAATTTAGCCCGATACTGAAGAAATGCATTCAGGGGATAGGATTAGGGTTAGGATTAATATAGTATGCAGATAAAACTGCTGCTCACTTTTTGCAGTTATGATTGCTTTTTTTAAAAAACACTAAAATTGGGGAACAAACAATATGCCTACCTACCTACACATCCATTGCAGTATTCTTTTTTGGGTATAGCAGTGGTAGAGTTGAATGTATAGAGTGAAGGGATGTAATTTCAAAGCCCATCTCCCAGAAGACCTTGGATTTATACATTGTGGCCCACCTTCTACCAGCCTTTCGTAGTTTACCACTGCCACCACCTGCCTTCCTTGGAGAATGGCTTTACCTGGTGGCCTCCTAATCCCAATCTATAAAACAGATGTCTTGCCTTCCAGCAAGTGCAGGAACAAAAGATGATAAAAGGAATTCTATAGGGCCATTTCCTATGTATTTTAGCTTTCAGGTACGTGACTAGAAAAAACAGTCCCTGCTTCTTTGAAAAATTAAATAATTTCATAAGTGATATATTTTTTAAAAAAATCAATTAAAAATAAGGAAAAAAGAGACATAAAACATGTATAACTTGAGGTATTTACATGTAGAGACAATTGGCAGCATCAAAAATAAAAAACAGTGGTGCTAAAATTACAAATAGCATTTTTTAGAAATTTCCCACAAAAAGAAAAAAATAGAGTAAAAGGGATAAGATTCTGGGCCAATAACAAGATAGCATTGATCCTCTAATACTATGGCAATATTTCTAATGGAAAGAGTTGCCCATTTTGATCAATGATATAAGGGCTGAATTTGTGTAGTGACACTAATTATCAAATTACCCATAATCCTTGAACACATACAGAACAAAATAAATTAAAACCTAGTACAGTTCTCAACTAGCTCATTCCTATCCCTCTAACAAACTCCAGACCCCTACAAGTGTTAATACTTGTTAAACCAAAGAAATAAAATACATGATTAAAAAAAAAGAAATATGGTTAAATCAAATATAGAACAACATCAATCACTTTCTGATAGGAAGCAAACTATTGTGCTTCCACCATATTGATACACCTTCTCATATATTGCCTTTTCTTTAAACTACTTACCTTTCTCTTTTTAAGCCTTTCATCAACTTCTTCAGTCTTCTCATTCTCATTCATTTTCTTCACATAATCAAACAACCTAAGGGTAATGTTTTCATACTAGTCTATCAATTTGGTTTCATTAATTCCATATCTCTTCTTCAGTAACCCATTTGTACTTACTTAGTGAGGGCTGTAAAGCAGCGGCCCCCAACATTTGAGCACCAGGGACCAGTTCCATGGAGAGAGGTTTTTCCACAGCCCAAAAGGGGCATGGTTTCTTGTGTGGCCTGCAGCCTGTGGATGGGCTTTGCTTATTTGGATGGTCTGGCTTCTGGCATGCTGTGGACCGATGCTGGTTCACACACCGGGGGTTGGGGATCCCTGCTGTAAAGCACTATGAAGCGGCATATAAGTCTTAAATGCTATTCTTTTTTCCTTGGGACACTCTTATTTTCATTTCCATACAACAGTTTGACAAGAATATGCTCTTCTTCACAGATATTTTCAGATGCTTAGATCAAACAGACTTGATGCTACCCATTATTTTCCTAGCAATATTCATCTTAATGTTTTTCCATCTTCCCTGCTTTAGTAAAGTTTCTGTCAAGGTACGCAAATTGAAAGCTATACAGATTTTTATAAAACACTATTTACTGTATTTGTAAGTTATAATTGTCCATTTTCTCTGTTAAATAAGATCTGTGCTTTTTTGTTGCATCATTTTCATTATTATGGTTCATTACAGAGTTCAGGCTGGATTTGGCATTTTTGTCCACTTATCAAATCCTTTCCAAAGACCTAGGATAGGCAGATGTTGATATTTAATGATGTTAGAGGTATTGTCCCAGAATGTAAACTGTTCCAAGCAAAGCTGCCTTTTGCAATTACTTGGTGAATTTGTCAATGCCGATGATATTCAAATGGTGCTCCAGTTGTTTTGAGATTGCACCCAAGTGCCTATCACTGTTGGCACTACCTTTGCTTTCTTTTGCCACAATTGTTCTAATTCTATTTGCAGGTATTGGTATTTTGTTATTTTCTCCAGTTTTTTTGTCTCTTCTCTTCTTCTTGATTCAGGTCCTGCCATGTCCACTATCCAAATGATGCAACAAAGACTTTTTTGGGGTCTTTCTTATTGACAATTAAATCTGACATGTTATATGGCAAGCGCCTATCTGTTTGAATTCTAAAGTCTCAGAGCACTTTAGCTTCTTTGTTTTCTATGATTATTGCTGTTTTACAGTCCCACCAGTTCTTGTTTGCAGGCAAATGGTACTTCTTGCAGATCTTCCAATCCCTTTGCTGCTGCTAGGTCATGTCGTTGTTTGCTGTCAGTCTGTGTGATCTTGCAGTAGCTGCCTAGGCAGCCCACTGTTTCTTCAGCTTCTTTGCAGAGCCGGCACCTGCTGTCTTCTTAATTCTGGCTTTGTATGCAGTTGTTCTTAAGGCTCGGTTTTATGCCACCAGAATTGGCTCATCTTATCTCTTTCTTCAACTTTCCTGCTTTTAACCATTGCTAAGTCTTGTTATTATCTGTTTTCCCTGCTATTTTTTCAATATACTGGCCACGTAATGCTTTATCTTCCCATGCCTCTTTTATCTTCTTCATTTGGTCTTTATTGTAGCCCAGTTTGGTATATTCAGTACTCAGTAAGCCTTCCTGGTATACTAGCTTCAGTACATTATTAATATTATTTGGTGCCTTTGATGGATGGACCAGCGCTTGCAGGGTTTTTTGGCAACATTTCAGAAGTGGTTGGCACTTACCTGCTTTATAGGGCTGAGAGAGAGTGACCTGCCCAAGCCACCCAGTTGGATTTGTGCCTAAGGCACTATTAGAACTCACAGTCTCTGGTTTCTAGTCTGCTGCCTTAACCACTGCATCAAACTGACTGGATCATACAGTCTTCCTAAGTGTTCATAAATCATTTGGTTCTAAGCCTACAGCATGAGATTGTTTGCATACAATAATATGCATACGTGCATCCCCCAAAGGACACGTTTCTGTAATGTCACAAGTATTCCATATACATTTATCCATCAGTACAGTATCATCCAGGTTCACTTTTTGAGTAATCATTGTCTTGTATATTTTTCTTATCCATTATTTCTTTCACTTCATAATTCAGAATGCATCCTTTTTCATATTTTCCATTAGATAGCCCAATACATTTGTGAGTCAATCTATAATACAATTCTTATCGCTGTGTCCAAAGCCATTTCCAGATTATTTTTCATTAAGTCTATTTTTTATTCAGTTCTGTTCAATTTTAGGAACAAAACTCAATCCTTTAACATTCCGTATAACAAGAGACAATCGTTAGATATTGTTAATACAACTAAACCCTAGTGTAGCAGATTTTGGGCTTAACAGACAAAATCTCTTGGACACAAACTTGGTCCAAATTATTATTACTGTATTGGGACTTATTAAATCCTCAGAATAATTTTTCCCCTGCCAGAAGTGTTTAATACCCAGAAGGAAAGATAAAAATGTTTTTTTTTCCTGGTAAATTACTATCAGGAAGGCTGATTAAATTCTATGTTGTTTGTTCTAATTGAGATATTTGTCACATAGACAGTATTAAACCATGTAGTTCTACTTTAGATTGCCAAGAGATATTGGATACTGTTGAATAAGCCTAAAGCACTGTAGGCTGAAGAATTAGCTTCAGTGAGCAATTACCGTATACATTTGTATATTTATTTGTGTTTCTTTTTCTCTTCCTACCCTTCATTATCCATCTTCAGTTTCTTGGAGTCACAGAACTAGCTTCTTTTTGTGAGGGTTATTTTCTAAAAAATATGATAGTCTTAATTGAAAACGAAGCTTTCAAACAGTTGCTGTATGACAAAAATGGAGATTCACCTGGACAAAATGTTCTACAAGATTTACAGAGGACGTTGGCAACACGGATCCAGTCGATTCATTTATCATCCTCGAAAGGCTCCATTGTATAAAGTTCTGGAAGTGTTTGAAGTTTCATCAGAGATGCTGCACGTGAAATATTGCTGTTGTATTATCTTGAGCAAATATATAATTCTTTTCCTACTGGAATATTACATTGCGGTTATGGGCCAAAGGTGCTGCCACTTACTTGAATCTTCTTTTGGGCAAGATGTTGTGGTACAAGTGACTCCTGGGCATTTTTGGAACTACAAGAGTGCATTGGTGTCCTGTGAATAACATGTTGTTCACATTCTGGATGCAAAAGTGCTGTTGTGTAGCTAATGCCAGCGGAAGATGGGCTAAGTGCTGGTAAAGCACAGAAGCCCCAAAAGAACAAGAATGCCATGGAACAATTCTTTGACAAAACCAACACATCAGGTTTTTATTACACAATGTTCTGTTCTGTTTGTTATTTTCTTGTTTGGAAGGAGAGGCTAAGCCCTGTAATACTTCCCACTTTCAAAGTCCATTGTATTACACATTTAAGACATATAAGACTGGATTACTTGCTTATTAGCAAAAAAAATTAAAAAATGATAAGACTGTTAAAAAAGTGAAAATGTATTTTCACAATTTGTTAGTGGTGGGATTTTTTTTAATGGTTCCTAAATAAATGGGATGGCTCTAAATTGTTTTCCCCCAAAAGATATATTTAAAATTGAATGTAATAAGTTAAGTTTGGTTATTCTTTTGTTTTTAGTGGTGAAACATGCACTCTGTAAACTTATATATGAAAATGGTTCGGTTCATCTGCTTTCTTTAAAACTGATATAATCTTGCCCAAATGTTCTGATTACACCAAAGAGGTGCAATTATCAAGAATTTAATATTTGGGGTAGGGGGAAATCTGCATGCTAGTTGTGGTTTGGGACTTAAAACAGCAGTGAAATTCAACATGCATTTGCATGGTAATGGTACTTGTGAAATGTTATGTTTGTGCTTAATTTTTCCAAGAAAAATGACAATGCAATGTTAGTTCACTGTCAATTCCATTTGTGAAGTTATATTTCAGGGTTTATTTTCTGGATGCATACAGTTCCCACAGAGTAGAGCTTTAAAGATGAAGATTTCTAGTTATATACGAAAGGTCAATCATGGGTCTTTATTAAGGGAAAAGGTGGTATTTTGTTACTAGGCAGAGGTTATGATCAAGATGATTTATTTTAATTATATATTAAATATATGCTATAGAGTGATTTCTTGCCATAAATTCAGAATGAGTCAACTATATGCTTACAGAGGCCTGTACCAGGTCTTGGATTATTCAGTACAAATATTTTTAAGACAACTTTAATAAGTGCCACACAAACTAAATAATGTTCATTGGATCAGCTGTTATTTTGTGGACTGCAGGCACCCTAGATTCCATCAGAATCGTTTATCATGCTAACTTTCCTTTGATAGAAATGAATTATGGCTGGTTCATAAGCTTTGAGATATTTGTGATGATGATGGCGCAAACGAACAATTATATTCTTTTATAAAGGTGCTACTTGTTTAAAGATTTTTTAAATATATATATATATATACAGGAATATACAGGAATCCAATTTTTGTAATAGAAGGTAAGAAAAGAAAGCTCTGGACAATCCTCCTTAGTTGCTACTTAAATCACTGTAAGCAACAGCACTTGCAAAGGTGCCTAAACTACCTTAAAATTCTAGAGGCAGTTTGGTGACTGAATAGTGAAATATCACTCTTGCCCACCCCTGCCGTGTGGTCTGTAATTAGCCTCTTCCTTTCTCTGAATGTTGCAATGCTTAAAGGGGCAAGAAGCTGACTGCTGTTGTGACTGTCTCCTTGCAGTCTTTCCCTTATGGCTGTGCTTCCTAGTAAGAAACAGCTGGTTGGCTGTTATAACATCACATCTGAAAGCCCCGTATGCGTTAATTGCCAAGTTGCCAAACAGTGGTTCAGGATATAGGATCATGCAGCACTAAAAGTATATGAATGTTTTTTGTTTTTGTTTTTTTACAAACTATTCTAAAGCCAACTTCCCACAACATGCCTAAACCAGGCAATACAATGAGCCACAATATGGTTTGTCTGGGCATAGCATGTTATAAGAACCCAGCCATTTATTTTGTAAAGTCAGATTTAGAGCTAAGCTTGGAATGGGAATCTAATTTAATCTAAACAGTTATTGTGATATAAGAAAAAAAAATGGTTTTAAAACTGTGTGCATGTCCTGTTCAACCCTGAAGGCTTGCTCTGTTTTGAAAAGAAAAGCAAAGGTTAAATGGCATTTGTGAAAACAGTTAAGACATAATGTCCATCTCAGCAGTACTGACCTATAAATACCAAAGGAAGTAGAGCAGGGGGTGGGGGGAAGCAGACGTCACAGTCAAGTAGGAAAAAGCCTAAGCAATGAAACCCTGCAGAATAGTTGGTGATGAACATATTTGGTAAGTTGAATCCCAGTTCGCAAGATATTTAGAAATCTAAATCTCTCTGCACTATGCATATAAAATATGAAATTTGACTTGCATATGCCTATAAAGTCAAGACAACCCCAAGGGTGCGATCAAATTATTTGTACCACATGACACAAGTAAAAAAAGATGAAGCTTGGCTTCTACAATCCTAGTTACCATTTTGACATTTTTGACACCCACATGCCTCTTCATGAAACATTTAACACATGTATCGGGATAAGTTGAAGCTTGCGGCTGTATCTATATTGAATAGCAAAACTACATTTGCCTTTGAGTACCATGTGAATTCTTCCTAAGTCTTCAAGCTACTAACATTTATCAACTGCCATTTTTTGATCATAACAATATTTATTCATTCTGTCCCTTTCCTTTGAAATTTAATTTCCAGGTGAGGAATTTAATCCGCATGTAATTAGATAAATTTTATCTATTTTCATTGAGCTGCCTTTTGATAGACAATGAAGTAGATGTTTCATATTTTATGCAATACCTTCTGTTTGGTGTGGCTACAGGTCTCCAAAGACTTACAGTTCTGCCATTTCAAAATAGACTTTAAAATTCAGCATTCAGATGCATTTTCAATGGCATCAGTTGCTGCAGTTTAAAATACCCATGACATACCCATTTCTTCACAACAAAAGTAATGTGCAAAGGTGAGATACCACATAATCTGATTTCTTTTCTTAAGAAACCGACGTTAGCCAGTCATTACAGACTATATACACATTTACAGTTTCACACACACATAATGTACATTTCTGAGATATCCTTTTTGCTGGGCTAGAATAGAGACGACTGGAGATGGCACACGTTTCAAAGATTTATTACCATTAAAGAACTGACTAGAATAGATTAAAGTAACCAAAATAAGATGAAATTCCAGCCATAGCTGTCATACCGCACTTAAGAGTCTGTTTCCTGTCTTACACTTCAGTGTGATGCTGTAGAATATTGAAACCCTCATTGTGGCTGAATTCAAAATACAATTTTGGCTACATTCAAAGTGTAGTTTTGAGGGTGAAGTAATAGGTAAAGGTTCGTGTTATCCAAAGCTCTCCCTTTTCCTGGCAGTAAAAATAAATACTTTGAAATATTGTAATGATACCTCAAATCTGCTGACCTGGGTTCATCTCACTCCTTGTTTTTTCTGTTCCTGTTCTCTGAAGTTACACATGGTCTAGTCTTAAAGCTCCCAAAATACACTATAGCATAGTGTATTTATAGTGTATAAATGCACTATAGTGTATCTTAGGAAGTAACTATAGTATATCTTTAGGAAGTATCCTAAAGATCTTTTCCTTGGATATTTGGATACTCTTTGAATAAACTGAGATTTTCTCCAATACATTGCAATCTAAAATATTAAACAATTATCAAACTTCTACAATTCTATACATAGATCAGAATAACAGAATAACAGATTGGAAGGGACCCTGGAGGTCTTCTAGTCCAACCATCTGCTGAAGCAGGAGACCCTATACAATTTCAAACAAGTTGCTGTCCAGTCTTTTCTTAAAAGCCTCCAGTGATGGAGCACCCTCGACTTCTGAAGGCAAACCATTCCATTGATTAATTGTTCTCACTGTTAGGAAATTTCTCCTTAGTTCTAGGTTGCTTACCTGCACAGCACAGAGTGCACCAATGATGTTACCTAGTTGGGTAATGAAATGTCTATAAGAAAACAACCAAACTCAGATTGCACTAAGATCCTGGAATTTGTATGTTCTAGACTTGATTTTTCTCTGCTTAGCTCAATAATAATAAGGCCAGTCACAAATGCATGCACTCTTGATTGCAAATTGATATAGCAAAATGAAATTGGGCATTACATGCTACTATCAATAACGGTGCATTGCACTTTTCCTGGCCATCCTTCTTCTCACATTAAAAAATGTAATAGATCTAATGCATTGGGGCCAATCTTTCTGATAAGTCTGTACAGGTCAACCATATTAAAAAAGTGCCACAATAAACAAACAATAATTGTAACCTGATACCCCCAAAACTACTGATGAGTTGATGTAGTTTAGCTTCTAGCCAATGAGATGAAGAGAAGACCCACACTTTGGCTCCCTTTAATTAAACAGTGACATTTATCCAGAACCAGGAAGTGTGCTTTTTCTGTAGGGATAACTGTCCTCTGGAATGTAATTTCAGAATAGAAACTGTGAACACATACCAAAAATGTTATTCCCTCTCCCCCTTGAAAGTTCATGTAAATTATATTCACGACAGGAGCAGAAAAACTGTAATTTACTTACTCATTGCACTGTGTGCAGGGTTCTGATGATGTCATCCTTTATTTGGGTGCCTAGAAGACATCCATCCTCTGTTATCAACAAAATTTATTATGAAGGAAAAGATGAAAATGGTTATTCAATGCTCTATTTTTTTGTAGTAGAACCACTCTGTGATTGCCTTTAGAAAGCCACATTTTCTTTTGGATGAGAGAAAAATGCTGAGAAAAGTATTTTTATTTTCACATTAATAGAAAAATCAAACTTGTCAGTAGTGTAGAAATAGCTCCAGGCTGATAGCATTATATTGGTTGGATTTTAAAAAAACCCAGCATATCTCTCTAGATTAGAATGTCATTATAACATCACTGACCGTCATCAAACAAACGGGCTACTTTCAGCTGTGTTTCTATCCTAGATTGAGCAATCACACAGGAAGTTTTATGTTTTTTTCTTACTTTTTTGAATCAGTTGTAATTAAAACAAGGCAGTTAGAATAGTCAAATGATCAGGAGAAGTAAAGGGAAGGTGAGTTCTTGCCTGGCAGCTAGAGTGGCATTAGAGGTTGAAGCTAATATTTTAGTGATCTTGAGCCCAAGGTCCACAGAGTTCAACATAGCCATTAGAGGCTAGAAGCAGGCCTAGAATATCTGCAAATTTGGGAAAATAGGGCAGAGAAATAAAAGTGGTCTGTACCAGTCTAGGTTTCAAATGTCAACAAGTCCTACAATGAGCTCAATCCATAAAATTTAGAGTTTGATAGTAGAGCAAAAATAAAGGAATGAGGTCTGACGTTGAGTTGTTTTCTACAGAAAGCAAGGACCTGGAGGTCCCTCTTAAGCAGATGTGGTTCAGTTAAATGCACTATCACCCTTGCATCCTGAGTAGTCAAACAGATCATCTTGGCTGTTGCCTTTTGAGTTGCCAATGTGTCCTGACGCTAAGTTAAAAAGACTTGCCTAAAACCTTGGAGAACCACTTGCTTTATGTTGCCCTCTAATTCCTGTCTTGTCAAGGCCATTCTGGTTGGGGTTCAACATTGGAGGCAGGTTCAACATTGGGAAGCCACAGGCTGAGAGAGATTAAAGTAGAGAGGGCCAAATAGATGGACCAGTAGTCTGTTGTTTTACCAATTTACTGTACACATCTCATTGCGATATTGTTTCTTTAAGATTTGTTGACTAAACCGTTGGCTGAATTGATATAATCAACATTAGATTACAGTCTACTATAATGTGTTAATGCAATCAATGTAAGTCAGTCATATAAAACTCAAATGTGATAGAGGCCAAGCAGTAGATGATAAACTTTTCTTTTAAAAAAAAAAAAGTTTGTTACCTGTGAAGAAGAAGAAAAAGGGAAACATTAAACAATGTTTTCTCAGCTGAGTCTAAAATGCTTCCCCCTTGAAACTAGTAAGCACATATCCTGCAAAAGGAATGCATGATTCTAACGAATGATCTAAAGCAGCGGCCGCCAATCTTTTGGGCACCAGGGACCAGTTCTGTGGAGAGAAGTTTTTTTGTGGACCGGAGGGGGTGGTTTTGCATGCTGCCTGCATCCCACGGATGGGGCTTTGCTTGTTTGCGCAGGCCGGTTCCTGGCATGCTGCGGACTGATGCCACTCCAAGCATTGCGGGTTGAAGACTCCTGAACTAAAGTTAAAAGATGGAAGCACATGTGGAATGTTTCCTTTTCTAAAATGTGTACACTTTTAAAATAGTGTTTTAGTAGATTTTTTTTTTAATAGATTTTTTTAAAATCCAATTTTAAAATTGGATCTTGCAACTTTCAAAATAGCTCATTGTAACAGCAAACCAATAAAACTAGGATTGTATTCCCCTGAGATCTAGCAGATGTTTATTCAAACTCCTTATTAATAGGCATATATATATAATATGATTTAGTGTCTACAACATTAGTCTGATGCTTTGAGTGATTGTGGAGAAGACTCTCCTAAAATTGCTACAGCAATTCCAAGATAAATCTGCTTACAATATCAACAGACAAATGACTAAGCAAATTGAATAAGAGCTGGAAAGTATATTTGTACAAGATTATGCTCTCAGTGAAGATCTTTATCAGAGATACTTTCTTCTTTTCTGGAGAAAAAATAAACTATACTTTAAATTCTTCATGCAAAGGTTTCATCTGGCTTATTGCCCTTGTTCTAAACCAGACAGTTGGCCATTAATATGGTGCCAAACCAATTAAATTATATTCCAGCAGACATGAAAATTTGAAGGGAGATTGCATGGTATTTTCTGTATTTTTTTTTTCACCAAAAAGAACAATGCAGGCATGCTAAACCTCAATTTAGTACATTTCAGTTAAATTCCCTCAACTCCAAATGGGACAGATTCTCCCCACTACTTACAGTGCTAAAATTTGTGTCACTGTATCCTTTGCACTCCAGAAAGCACAACAAAAATCACTTGAAAATAATTTATTCACTTCTGACCTAAATTTATATGACCAAAAGATGGTTTAGGAATATTATTACAGTATATATAGTTTTTATCTAAATTGATAGATTAAAGCTATATACTGCCAGATAATTTTTTTTCACCAGCAATAGACAGCAAAATATGACCTTTGCTTTGATAGAATAGCCCAAAATGCTATTCTTCCAAATAGCATTCTAGCCCAGTCATCATCCTGATTCTCCTCATTCTTTTTATGCACTTTTGTTCTGTTAGGTACTATGGTATGGAAATAGCAAGATAAGATTGTTATCTTGGTCTGGAGAATCATGGTCTGGAGAAAAAAACATTAGCAGAGGTTAAACTTGAGTTGCCAAGTCAGTCCAGCAAATCATGGTGATACAAAGCTCTGAATTTGTATTCATTTTCTGTCTGTAAATAGACTTATTCCAAAATATCCATGGTGTTAGTGATGAGGTTTGAAGCTGATTAAATTTTACAGATTGAATAGGGCTCCATTTCTTAATTCTGGAGCTGTGTTTTAAGCTACTAGAACTTTTAAGAGAGTTCACCTATTCATTGCTTGTTGGTGATGGATAAAAGTGTAGACTTAGACATGTTTTAACAGCTTAGAGCAACATTTCCAAACTAGCAACTTTAAGTGGTCCAGATTTTAATGCCCAGAATTCCCCAATCAGAATTTGAAAATTGAAGTCCACAAATCTTAAAGTTGTTGAGGCAGAAAAATACTGACTTAGAGAATTCAACATCCCACTTATTAAAAGTTATGGGAAACAGTGGGGCAATGGCAATTGTGGAAGATTAGAGAGATGTTGAAGGAGGGAAAGAATTTTAAATAATGGATTTTAAAGGAAATATATCTTGGTGCTTGATTCAGAGTATGTTGGTATTTTTTTACTGAATTATTTTAATGAATTCAGACCAACTAACGTCAAGTACATGCAACTTGTGAATGAAAATGAAACAGAAAATCAATTCTAAATTGTATTGTAAAGTGATAAGGCATATAATAGAATGTGATCCACCTCTTGACTGAAATTTAAATTGATATGTAAGAATTATATAATCCTGTTTCTTTCAAACCTTATTTGTAGCAGAGCAGCATGAAAATCCATTTCCTTCTACAAAAAATACTTTTATTTCCTTTCATTTTAGTTAACCTACATCAGCACATCAAATGAGTGGTTTTAGTGACACCTGTTGTTCTGTCAATGCAATCACCCATGTAAAAAATAGTATTAGTTGTAACTATGGGGTTTGTTGCCAAGGATTGCACTGATAGTAGTTGGCTGTTTGTTTTATGTCAATGGTCTTGTGGCACAAAGGAGTTAAGCTTTTATAGCTGTACTCAAAGTGTTAATTTTTGTCAGCTTCAAGTTTCAGCATGATGACTTAATTGCTGTATAGATCTTACAAATACTGATTTTGCAATAAAAGATATCAGAGAACAAAAAAATTGTTTGGAACACACCAGGGTAATAAAAGAAGTAAAATACATTGCATCTTGATTTTTTTTAAAAAAATACTTGCTTATATTAATATGCATCCTCTATCCTGCTGAACTGATTGTTCGTGGTGCTATGCACTACTGAAGGAGATCCAGATCCTTGAGGTAATGTTTTTCGGTAGCTTTCAACTTTTGTAGTGATGAGAGCCTTTTCTAATCAGTTTCTTTACTGCACAGGACCTGATGGTTTACTCTGATGTCTTATCCTCTGTAAAGAGTTGTGGTAATTCTAGGAGATCTCAAAAGCTACAGAGCAGCCTGGTGCTTATAGAGGTGAAAAACTGCACAAGAACTGAGTGTACCCCCTTAGAATGTATCTTATGCTCCCCTGCAATGTTAGCATTTCCTGTAACACAGATTAAAACTCATAATTTTTATGGTTGTTTAAAATATGAATGCATTCAGGTAAAGAGGGAAGATTTTATGTGGTGAAGACAACCTCTGACTTCAAATGATCCAGAATGCTGGATCAGAATTAATATTGGTTTGGAGATAATACTTGTGTTGGCTTTTCCTGTCCCAACCCTCAACCAATGGTCAAGTGCCTCAAATATAGGGATCTAAGGTAGATATCTCAAGAATTTATACTGGTGGTCAGTATTGGTAGAAAATACTCTAAATCCTATTTTTGGATTTGTCTTTAATAAGGACCTGGTAAGGCGGGAGCAATGCTTTAAATATATTTCAGAAGGGACCACAAAAAGAATAACAAAAATACAGTGTATGTACATATTTATCAATTGACTGATGTTTCTGTATTTGAATGATTTTGGTAGTGTCAACAAGTGATTGCTCCTATTGTGTTTACTGCTCTAAGATTATTTGCATGACTTCTGGCATATTAAATTCCTTAAGAAAGATATCTAACCATATATCTGTCTATACATACACACACACACACATATATATAGTCGGCCTGCAAAACATTCTTGTCAGATGAGCCATGTTTTGTGCAAATTGTACATTACTGTTGTGAGCAACAATGGTATATGATCTTTAATTAATTGTTGAAATTAAAATATGTTTTTATGGATAAACTTGTCTTGTGTGTTCAGACATAGGCAAAATCCTATATTCAATATTAGCTACTGATTTTACAGTTTCAAAAAAGATAGAAAATCTTTTCATTTTCATTGGATCTGTAGACACATTTTACATTGGATTGTGACTTTAGCGTGCCATGTCAATCCAGATATCATGGTTAAATTATAATTTAACAAAACACAGGTTAACCCAATGAGTGAAAGGAATTGGAATACATTCTGATGATTCAGAATTCTTTTAAGGGAAATCATAAAAGGAGACATGAACAGTGGGAAAACACAAGGAATAAACAAAAAGTAAGAAAGAGAAACGGGAACAGCCATTTTTAAAGCCTTGGTTTGTGGCGTCATAATTGGCTGAGTTTGCAGAGCACAGTAAGCTAAATACCAGTTTAAGCAAGAAACCACTATACATCTATTCGCACCACAATATATATTGGTATGAGATGTGCTGTGGTAAGTTGAAATCTTATTCACCACAATTTCGAACGAACCATAAGTCTGCTGCAACAGACTTACATGACTACCATTTGGCAAAAATAGACCCTTTGCTGTGTTTGCCGTAACAATGTTCTGCATATAAATTATATTGTAACTCTTCGGTTTCTGAATTAGATACAGTAGTTGCATGACATTTATAGTCTCCAGGGAAGTCGGATCAGATTTCAGCATTCTACACTGCCTTTATTAGAAACAAACAGTTTAGCTAAAAAAGGTGGGGACAAAACTTTCTTATGAAACATGCCAAGAAAACTACAATACTGTACATGTATAAATACAGGTAGTCCTCAACTTACGACAACAATTGAGCTCAAAATTTAGGTTGTTAAGTGAGAAATTTGTTAAGTGAGTTTTGTCCCATTTTACAACTTTCCCTGTCACATTTGTTAACTGAATCACTGCAGTTGTTAAATTAGTAACATTGTTAAGTGAATCTGGTTTCTCCATTGATTTTGCTTGTCAGAAGGTTGCAAAAGATGATGACATGACAGCGGGACACTGCATCCATTACGTGAGTCAGTTGTCAAGACATCCAAATATAAATCACATGACCATGGGGATGCTGCAATGATCATAAGTGTGAAAAATAGTCTTAGGTCACTTTTTGCAGTGTTGTTGTAATTTCGAACAGTTACTAAATGAACTGTTGTAAATTTAGGGCTACCTGCAATCAAGAATCAATTCAACAGCAACTTCAAATTAAATAAAAAAATATCCAAAGATCGCCAAATACTCAATCACTGATCAATTCTTGCAACTGTTTTTAATTGGTGGCATTATATAGCATTTTCTGTTATGTGTTTCCACCGGTCAGGTCATATTTTAGTTGGGCGGCCATATAAATGCTTTAAATATGAACATAAGTAAGCGTAAAAACAGTCTTCCTAGTTTTATATCTGTCAGAAAGCAAAACGGAAATCCGCCCTAAGTATAGTGGTAATTTAGGCATGAGATTTCCCAGGAGTTTTATTTAATTCCTTCCCTGGGGGTGGGGGGGGTGTTATAAGAAGGGGAGTAACATTCAATCTGATAAGAAGTCGAAACGTGCACAATACACAAAGGAGCAGGCGAGCCTCTCCCTAGAGTAGACCGTCCAGGTTGGACTTGACAGGGTTTCCCTCCCGCCACTCAAATGTCTACCAGTGACGTTGTGGAGTGGGGGTGGCGTTGCCGCGATCTCTTTCTTGATAGTTGAAGGGGCGGAGACTCAGGTGTCGCTCCTTGATTACTTCACTCCCTCACGGCCTATAGCATTTCGTAACGGTCTTGACCAGCAACCGGGCGGGTGTTTGGGCTTCATGGAGACGTCAGAGGGGAGACTCTGTGGGCGGAACAGGAAGTCGGCAACGCACGTGTCGGCGTACGGGGAAGCCGCCTTCAGCTGCTCCGTTCCTGCTTTCGTAGCCCCGTTGGAGCCATGAGTCGCCCCGTAACTTGCGTTGCCTGGGTGCCCCAAGGTGTTGCCAAGGAGACGCCTGACAAGGTGAGAGACGCGTCCCTCTTCTTTCCAACCGCGAGCAGAGAGCCCCCACATCCCCTCATTTCTGAGCTCCTACAGATATTTCGGGCAGCGGAGCAGCGGAGGCTTCACACTAAATTAGTCGCTATGCAAAAGCAAAGCAAGGACAGCAGTGTGGAAAGCGAAGAAAAAAGAGAGGCGGTTGTATAAATGTCCACCTTGTCTCATCTCTGAAACGAGGCCAACCAAGTTCAAGAGGGCGTATTTCGTGTGTGTGTCTGTGTGTATATATATATTTTCCTTTGAAAATCGAAGGGGAGGGGAATCGCACGGTATCAGTTTCTGGTAGTACTGAACTTGGGAGAGTAGGTAGAGTACACATTGCTCTTCTGCATTTTGCACAGGAATAACATTTTGTCCCCGTTTATGAAGCCAGCTCATAGTATCTTACAATTATGCGTAGTGAACGGAGTGACCTTCCAAAACAATTTTAAATTCAGTAATGTGACAGTGTAGAACAGTCATAACTTTGGATTTGAGTTTTTCCCATTGTTCTCGTTTGTATTATATAGTCTCCATAATTCTCCATGTCTCAATAAAATATTTATATGTAATTCTCTGCATTTTACTTGCACTTCATATAGAATTGTTTATTTTGTCACCTCTGAAAGGCCTTCCCTTGATTTATAGTGTACCAGGAAACACCACATATTTTTAACTATTCAATTTCAGTTTGTTTCTATAGCCTTTCTTGCGGCTAAGTGTCTTGATTTACGTTTCCTGGGCACAATTTTTGTATTTAATAGCTGACTTTGTAGAGAGTTTTACAACTTATTTTGTCAAACTGATTTTTTTTAAAATCGAGCTGTCAAAAATGGACTGTTGATTGGAATAGAGCTGCCATACCTGAGGACCAGGAATGTGAGCAACCAGGAGACAATAGTATAGTGATATAAAAAAAACCTCTAGCTCTACTCTTTCATTTTACAACTTAGATATAATAATCCTAATTAAAATATGTTGGATGAAACGTTTAAAAATGACTTTGTTTTTCAAGTAGTCAGGCATGCTTTAACTATAGGAGGTTTTATTTTCCATGTTTATCTTGCAGGTACAACTTGATAAGGAAGAACTGAAGCGTTTAATTACTGAAGCTAAAGAGAGATTACAGTATGTTTGGATTGCATTGAACAAGAGCTCGAGAAAGCTGATGTTCAGTAAAAAGTCAATTTACAGCAAAACACCTGCATTTCTTCAATTTAACAATAATTAGTCAAGTGAAAATCTAGTTTGTGTCTAATTACATTTGTCCAATGGAAACATATAAACTGGATTGAGTGATCTACAGCATAAATCTAGTAGCTTGGAATTGTGTTAGTGTTATACGAAAATGATATAAGAAAATTTTAGCATAGAAGTAATGGGAAAAATTGTGATTAAATACACTTTATTGACATAAACTACCAAAAGTAAACAGATCAATTCAGGTTTTGGAAAAAAATAGAATTAAAACTGGAGTACTCTAGTAGAATTTTGGAATAGAAAAAACTAAAGTCATGACATATTAAAAGTGCTGATGTCTAATCAAGTATTATAATTGTACTAACATGCATTGAACATGCATTCAATACATTGAAACTACGTTTTTTGTGAGGAAGAGACTGCTACAGAATGTGGTTTGTTTTTCACACAAATAAGTATTTTCCAGTTAAAGGAGATAAGTTGTTGATTGTTAAGTCTTTATGGGATTGCAACCGTGTCATTGCTCTAAATTTATCTCCCAAGCACATAACAATGTCAGATCTACTACTGATCTTCATATTTAACTGGGCTACTATACAGTGAGATAAGTGGAACTTGCAAAGTTATTGGCACAGAAATAATTTGGAATTATACAAGCGTCTAAAGATTAGATAGTAGCATTTTAATGTTAAGATATGTAAAATTACTGAAAATACTACATTGTTAACTTCTTTTGTACATGAAGAGCAGAGGATGATGATGATGATGATGAGGGAGGTGGACAAGAAGAAACCTCAGGTGCCATTGATGTTGCTGATGGTGAGGTAGCCAGCTCTGCTCCTAAAGATGAGGACACTGATAACTTAGATGATGATGAATTGGCAGAATATGACTTGGATAACTATGATGAAGATAATGCAGGTATTTATCTCTCCTGCTGTACATAAAGAGCTTCTCTATTCAAGAATGTGCAATTGTGTCTCTTTACAAAAGATGCTGCTTGTTTCACAATTAGGAGTCTGATCAAGAACAATCTGTTTGTCATATGATAGGTACTGAGGACATTGGAGAAATCTTTGCAGGTCTTGCAGTATATGGAACTAATGAAAATGATCCATATATCACTATTAAAGATACTGTGAGTATTAAAGCATGGTTGATTTGTTTCTTAACAGTGAAGCTTGTTTTGATACTGGCTAAAGATAACATTCTGTATTGATTTGGGGTGGTAGGCATAAGTGATAAGTGTTATTTGAAGAAATGTTTCAGATTAATCAATTTGAAAAAAATGATTTGATTAACATCTGTCTTTTTATATTGTAGTTCTGGGCTTCTGTTTCAACAACACACTAGATATAAACTACTTTGCTAATATATGTTAATTTCAGCTATCTTAATGTTGCAGATTCTCTTTTAAGCACAAGAATGCATCAAGTCATAATTTTGTACTTTTTCCAGTTGCCTTTTCATTATAATAATTTTAATTGTATCATCACACATTCAGTTTACTCTCATATACTGTTTTTGAATACCTTTTATTTTCAAATTTGTGAAAGCTTAGTCTGGGATTGGAAGACGTGCACAAATGGTTTTTCTTAAACATTAAAAAATGGTTTTTAAAAATGTCACTTATTAGGTGACAAGACAAATTGTCTTTTAAAATAGACTGATTTCAGTTAGTTTTAAAAGACTAAGCATTCTCAAATATTTGTATACACCTAAAATTGTTTATAGTGCAGTGATAAAATAAAGATTTGAAAATTGGACTAAAAATCATATTCAAGCTTGTATTCTTTCAGGATCAATATGAGAAAGAAGACTTTGTGATTAAGTCAAATGACAGTCTTGTTGTATGTGGCAGAGTTGATAAGGACCA
This sequence comes from Oxyrhabdium leporinum, assembly GCA_032468155.1. NCBI lineage: Eukaryota > Metazoa > Chordata > Lepidosauria > Squamata > Cyclocoridae > Oxyrhabdium > Oxyrhabdium leporinum. The sequence goes on from JANHFL010008397.1 coordinate 37,545, forward strand.
CTGCAGCCTAGAAGTTCATGGTAGGTATTAAAACCCTTGTGACTTTTAAAAAAGAATTGTGGAAGATATGGATGGTTTATTCATTAAGTTGATTTCCTGTATTAGCTTTATTCATAATGGTCAACTCTATGCTTGAACTCTCCCTCTTTCCAAATGGGGCTTTTTATACAAGATATGAATTGCTGTAAAAGCACAATTTCAAGTGTTTTGTATTTGTTTTGAAGTGCTACATTCTGAGCTTGATGCATTATGTGTTACTGTCAAATTCTTTTTTTTCCTGATCATGTGATTCATACCCTTTCCTAAAAATAAGAACATGAATGCTTTGTTATATATTTTATTATTACAGATTGATCAGTTAGTGTTATGTAAAAGTACACACTTTTTGTCATTTGTTTATAATCTGTTTCATAGAATCATGTCGTTTCTTGTAAATCACTTCCCCATATTCTCTTAATGCATTTGGTGGGAAAATAAAATTCACTTTTAAAGCCTTGCACTTCCTCACAGTTTCTTGTCAATATTTTGGAATAATTTATATATCCTCCATAATATTGAAACATAACACTGAAATATTGCTTATATTAGAACAGGCTACTTATCCATTTGGTTCCATTGTGTTTGCTGGACCACCAGTTCCTTGGAGTCTTAGCATGTTTTATTACTGTCATTGCGCTCTGCTGTTTCTTGTATTGCTTATTAGAGCCTCTCTTCTATAGCATAAGACTAATAAATGCAGACATGTAAATAAGTAAATCAAATATTAATATTGTTATTGTCAACCTGTGGGGAACTTGTCAATTTGCATTCCTTCTTTTGAGTTCTGCTTGTCTAGAACTCAGTAAACTTAAGAGAGAGGGAAGATTACAATATATGTTTGACAATCTTTTTGTGATTAAAAACATAGTCTCTATAAAGGAACGCATAAATATCTTCCCATATTTCATTTTTGATTTGCGATATAGTATAGTGGTAATGTTAATCTTATACTTATCTCAACAAGCGTATACATATGTTCTATATGTTTTTGTAATAGGGGGTTATGGTTTTTTTAAAAAATTACTTAAAAGTACTCAATTCTTTCAGTTTATAATCATGAAGAAGATTCCTTTTATGTCCATCACGATCTTATTTTATCTGCATACCCCTTAAGTGTGGAATGGATGAACTTTGATCCTAGTCCCAATAATTCTGCCGGTAAGTTATTGTTAATATAATGATCATATTGTTTTTCCAATGGCTGTGATAACCTATTGGAATAACTGGCTAAATAGGTTTTAGGGCACTGTTTTCTGGTATCTTTTGTCTTTCCTGAGGAAGTAAAAGTCTCAGGCTATCATTGTGTTCCATATTATGTAACATTGTAAGACTAGTGGGAGAAATTATGTGTAATTTCAGTGTCTAAGCATACAACATCTCCTTTCCATCTAAATCCAAGGAAAACTGATAAAGTTCCAAAACTGTGACAGATTTTGATAATTAAATTGATGAGGATGACCAAAGTGAAGCTTAATCAAATAGGCATTCATCCATATTGAATGGAGCTGAATGGGCTCCCCTTCGTGTGCTTCCATGTGCTCAAACTTATTCCTTGCAATAAACAGACCGTTTCTACTAACTCAAAAAAGGTTAAAGAAACAAAATAAAGTTTATTCTTTACAGAGTCGTGAGATGATATAATGTAAGTTTACTACTATAAATTCACATTAGAAGAGGTATGCAGTGCTTTGGATCTGGTGTAAACAACTTGTTCCCGAGTCTGCAGGATAACACCATGGGCCTAAGAAAATATATGTTTGAGCTGCCTCAACTCAATACATGTAGTCCTTGTTTAGTAACTGCCTCATTTAATGACCATTCATGGTTATAACACTAGTAAAACAGTAACATCTTCTAAGAAGAGCAGGTATAATAAGGGTGCCCATGCCCGATCCAAGGCTGCCTTGCCTACTTTGGAGCTACTACACACCTCTACATGTTAGGTAATGGCAAGCAGTTTTTAATATATATAGGATTTGTGAGACTACACATGATTAACTTGGATATTTCTTTAGGAAATTATATTGCTGTTGGCACAATGAATCCTGTTATCGAAATATGGGATCTTGACATAGTGGACTCTTTAGAGCCAGTCTTTTCACTAGGACATAAGGCGAAAGCAAAGAAAAAGAAACAAAAGAAGGTAAGTGTGAGCAAACATCATATTAATAAAGTTTAAACGTTCTCAGAATCACAAAAAGTTGTTTGCCTGTTCAGTCTCTATCATATATACATGAGCTCTACGTGTTACTCTTGGAAATTTAATGTGTTGCTTGCTGCTGGTCATCAAGTTGTCAGACTTGCTGGAGATAATAGTTTGTGAGAAGATTCATCCCAACCTGTTGTCTTTTCTTACTACAGTCATTGTCTAATAAAATCTCCAGAAAACTATAAGTGTGCATGGAAAGGCTTCTCTATACGTGTGTGCATGGTCCAAGGATGATATGGATAGTTACAACGTGATTTCGGAGACAGAAAGATTGGCTATCCTTTTTTACATAGCGCACTATGAAATTCATTTTCTATTTAATATTTACAAATATTTTAATTGCTAAAAAAGTCAGTGGATAGAGATTCAGAACAGTTGCCACCAGCTGACACGGAAAGTATTGGACTAGAACACGGGTGTCAAACTTGCAGTTGCTGTCACATGATGTTTCATGATGTTTTTTCCCTTCATGGAGTTGGGGTAGGCGTGGCCTGCGCATGAGGCATCCGGCCTGCAGGCCACCAGCTTGACACCCCTGGACTAGAATGATCCTGTATATTGGAGATTATTTACGACAGTACAATAAAAGGAGAAAGGCAAGGATTGCCTTTCACATTTGAAAACCTGTGCAAGGGTTGTAGAATTAACATGCTTTATTATTATATTTAGAAACTCTAAAAAATTCTTAATCTTTTTACATAAAGAATTTATCCAAAGAAGACCATCAGGGGCATACTGATGCAGTGCTTGATCTTTCATGGAATAAACATCTCAGGTAAAAAAAAATATTTAAAGATAAATTTGTGTAAATGATGTTTTTAAAAAAATATTTCTATAGTTCACAGTGAAAGTAACGCACAGTTGATTTCCACTACATCGAAGTAAGTCATAATTATAGATATGTGTATGACAATTGCCATAGATAGTGCAATTTTGTCTTTATTTCATCTTATTTATCTTTGAAGACATATTTTTGAAATATGCTTTTGACTTATGCAGGTTTATTAATTTGTGGGGCTTAATCACTGTGTGAAGTCACAAAATTGGTTTTAGCAGAATACATGTTTCTCAGTCTTGGCTTAAAGGCAGTAATTGCATATTTCAAAAATACAGTTCTAAGTACTTATTACTTTTTGGATTTTCTAAAGCCTTACATACCTTTGCTGCTGAATGTTATCAAGACTTCATGTGAAAACGCAAACACATATATTGTATAGTATCCAAGTATACAGCTTTGAAATAAGTGTGGTGCTTGTTTTATTTATTTCATGAATAAACTAGCATGAGATGTGCAGATGTGAAGTGTGATCTTCAGGCAGTTATGTAAGCAGTTAAACAGGGCTGATTTGGGATAGCCCAGCTCTCTACGAGTCTCACAAACTTTGGCTTTCCTTATCACAGTGACATCAGGTGTCACACACAATCTTGAAGCATGTTGCGCCTCAAATCAAAATAAATTTTTGAAGACCTCTACAGAAAAATAATTGAGATCTATCAGGACAAAAAAAAGGCTGTAAATCTCAAGGGCCAGTCAGAGACATATCTTGAAGTAAAGATTTTAGGCAACAATTAATTTTTCTAAGAAGTACCAAGCCGCAGACCAGGAGTTGGGGACCCCTGATCTATAGGCTTCTCTTGCCTTGGTTGAAGGAAATGATTTCAGGAAAGCACTTTGGGACAATCCAGATTCATAGAAGCCAAGTGTAGCAAAGTGAAAGCATTGGCTCACAAGAAGCTTGATGCTTGCCTAAAGTTTACAAAAAACCCACCTGATTTTATAGGCTTCTCAAGCAATGTTCTATAGGCAGGTGAATCAAAAATGAAACTTTTCAAGCCACAGGCAAATTGTTACATTATTGAAGCGAGTGAGAATTCACTCTGGATGAGAGACTTCTGCAGGACAATATCATGTCATCAGTGTATCAGTTGAAATCAAGCAGGTCATGTTGAAAGAGAATACAAATATACAATCAAGAGAATGGATCATGAATAATATATTATTCAGAAGAATAAATGTTGCAAATTAAGTCCAAACCTAAATCCCAGAGAAATGTGGCATGGATTGAAACCAGCAGGTAACTGGAGGGATTATTGCTTTTGAATTTCTGAGCAGATAGAAAGTCACTACATTTTATTTAAAAGCAATAATATCTCTCTCTCTCTCTCTCTCTCTCTCTCTCTCTCGCTCTCTCTCTCTCTCTCTC
>JANHFL010008401.1:6018-19325 GCA_032468155.1 Oxyrhabdium leporinum
CTGTTCAGGAATTATTACAGCAACTGGTTGGGCTGATATGGAAATGCACCCCCCTCCTCTCCCCCCCCCCCAGTCCTGGGGGGGGGGTGTAGCTGCTCTCCTTGCAGAGTGGGACCCCTTCCCTCCTCTCCCACTTAGCAGCTGCTGCCTTCTCTCTGCCCAGGCATCTTCGCTGGGGAAGGGAAAGGCTTTAGGTGCCCCAGAAGAGAAAGAGGGGTATCGTGGGGGGGAGGGTCACAGGAGGCCATAGCTGCAGGCAAGTGCCCTGTCAGTAAGAGCAAGGACAGGGTGGGTGGGGGTGGCAGACTTTCTTCATTCGGGGAAGTGTTAAAAATCAGGCCGAAAGTCCCGGTTGTGTAACCAGAAGCGTTGCAGAATAGCAGCCTGGGGAGAGGCGGTTCCGGGCTGATTTCTGGGGAGGCTTCGGGGAATGGCTGGGTGAGGTTGGTAATTGAAGCAGTTTCCTTGGCTGTGTGAGGGAAGTAATAAAAAGAGGCAGTGAGAAGGCAGAGCGTTTCCTAAGAGCGGCTGGGGCTGTCTGGCCAAAGGTCCGGTTTGGGGGGTCTTGACCAACTGTCCCTCGGCCCCTGCCTGGTTCTCTGACACCTGCGAGGCCCTTGAAGCCCTGCATGAAAGGGGCAGCCAAGATCAGCCCCCAAGAGAAAGGCGGTGCAGTTGGGGGCTGCCCCTTGCTGAGAACCGGCTGCTCGGACCAGGCAATTTTGCACACTTACACAGTTGTGCAAACTCTTCTCAAACTCCTGCTGGAGCCACTTCAGGGCCGGTGGGATCTGAGCGCACAAGGGCATTGCTCTGGGATTGCCCCCGTCCTGCCAAGCAAGGACCCTGTCTCACACCCATTCCTCGCTTCTAGCTGTTTGGGTTTTGTTATGGCTGTTCAGAAGGTTTCTCCAAATGAAAAGTTTGAGACCAAGATGTGTGTGTGTGTGTGAGTGTGGTGTGTGTGTGTGTGTGTGTGTGTGTGTGTGTGTGTGTGTGTGTGTGAGAGAGAGAGAGAGAGAGAGAGAGAGAGAGAGAGAGAGAGAGAGAGAGAAAGTTCTTCCTTTTCCTTCTGAGTCATTAGAAAAATCCCCAAAGAGCACTTTGTTCCTCTTAGGGACCCTGGCCTGGGTGTCCCCACCTGGTTTGGCCAGTCTTCTCCCGGGGTGAAGGAGATCCAGGTTAAGGGCCTGCTCTGGGTGACGGCATTCTTGGCACAAGAGTGCCAGCCCTGTGAGGTAGGCCAGGCATTCCAGGAAAGCCAACTGATTGTTGTAGCTCTCTCTCCCATCCAGTACTAAACCAGAGCAAGGCGGAGTTGCCTTGAGTGTCTTCCTCCTGCCCCCCCCCGCCCCCCAATCTCTTGGCTGTGCAGCTGACTCAGAGCTTCATTGTTTGACCTACTTTGTAAATATTGTTGGGGGAGGGGGTGGAGTTTAATTCCTGGAACAGAAAATGTCTGTTTTGTGGGAATGCAGGCAAAGAGCCTCGGAGGGAGATGACCAGGAGTGTGGAGCTCCTCTGGGCAGCTTCTTTTCCCTCTGGGCCAGCGCAGTTGGTCCGCTCCTCCTCCTCCTCCTCCTGGCAGGGCCGCTCATCCTCCTCGTCCTCCAAGGGGCCGGTCAAGCACCCCAGCTTCCTTTTGGCCTCTCTCCTAGAAACATGGCTGCTCCTTCCTCAGCTTCTCCGCCATCTTACGAAGAATCAGCCAGAACCAGTAATCCAGCTCCGTCTGCCTATCCACCTGCAGGGGGGATTCCTGCAAAGGGGGCACCGGCCCCTTACCCAGCCCAGCCCCAGCCTCTGTTCCCAGCCCAGCCTTATGGCATGCAACCCCAGCCAGCCCCAGCGATACCTCCAGGTGAGTCCCAGGGACGCCTGCAGGAGGCTGCGTGGGGTGGGGGGACCTTCCCCAAGGAGGGGGTCCGGCTGCAGCTGGGCCAGGGCCGGGAGCTATTCTTGGGGCATCTACAGTGGGCACCCCCAGAATCTCCCACCTCTCCCTCTCTCGCCAGTGCCCCTCCACACCGTTTACATCCCGGGGCCGCTCATCTTCCTGGAGCACCCCATGCAGATCTGCTGCCCTGCCTGCAACCAGATGATTGTGACCCGCATCTCGTACCAGCCCGGAGCTCTGGCCTGGCTCTCCTGTGGCGGCCTGGCCCTGGTGGGGTAAGTTGGTCCCATGGGAAGCAGGGCAGCTCCTCCTCTTCCTCCTCCCGCCTTGCGCAGCTGGAATGAAGCAGCCACGCTCCGCCTTCTCCCGCAGGTGCTGGCTGGGCTGCTGCCTGATCCCCTTCTGCGTAGATGCCATGCAGGATGTCCAGCACTTCTGCCCCTGCTGCAACGCCTTCCTGGGCGTCCACAAGCGCCTCTGAGCGGATCTGGGCTCCCGTGCCAGGAAGCGCAAGGTCCCCTCTTGTTCGCCGCTGCCCACGTCCTCCTGGGCCGTGCCTTGTGGGGCCCGTCCAGCCTCTCTTCAAGAATAGACCCTTGGAGCAACGCAGACCACCTCTCGAGCCTCTCCCCCAAACCTCGGCCTTCCGCAGCCTGCACAGCTGCCCGTGGGATGAGCAGGTCCCACAGGCACATTGCGAAGGAGTGAAAGAACCCCACGGAAGCTGCTGCTGCCGCCCCTGTGCCAGGCCTCCTCTGCAGGGGGCGTTTGCAGCACCACCTACAAAGGCTGAGGGAAGGCCGCTTTCAGTATTTGACCCAAGCCCCGCAGGGTTCCAGCTGGCTCCCACCTTTTCCCTCATGGCACATGCCTACTATGGAACCACCGATGTGAGCGGCAGAAGCGCCTGCTGCGATGCCAGGGCTGGGTGTTCCTCCGATCTGAGGGTTCCCAGTTTAGGGCGCCGTAGACCCTTTGGTCTCAGCCCTCCCCCAACCCACCAAGGGGGAAGAGAGGCCCCGCGGCTGCCTTGGAATGCAAACCGGGTGCCGTTGGCACAGGGCACCACAACCGAGGCTCAACTTTGCACTTGGGGGCTCAAGGGGGCTTCCTGCCCCCAGGAAGAAGGGCCTTTTGTCCTGGGGATTAGTGGGGGAGGGGAGCAAAGTAACCGGAGAGGGAGGCAAATCTCTGGAGCACTTTAAAGATGTTGGCTCTGCAAGCCCAACTTTATTCTGATCTGCTTCCGAACTTTAGTCTTGACTTTTTCAGCTTCTGAAATAAAACTGTCTTGCAAAAAGAAAGAGCTGCGGGCAATCCTAGTTTTTCCAAAGGGAGAGACCTGGCCCAGCCCTCCTTGCCGTGGGGAAAAAGCGAGGCTGGCCAGCCGCCGGGAGGGCCAGGGGGCTCTGCAGGGAGCCTGGCCAGCACCTAGGGCATCTGTGGGGCCAGGGCCCTCCAGGGAGGCGGGGCTGGCAGTGGGACCGGGGCCAGACAGCCTGCCTGCCTCAGCTACAGAGGCGCCCTAGATTGGGGCCTGCAGAAAACCAGGGCTGGGCTCTGCGTTGGGGAACCTGCTGGCCTCGTGGGGAAGGCAGGCCGGACCCCTCGCCCTCCCTCAGGATCAGCCAAAGTGGCCTCTGATGCACAGCAAGGGTGCTGGCAACCTCCTTATGTGGACACGGGTGCCAGAGAAGAGCGATCCCCCCTCCGTTTGCCTTTATCCAGCCAAGATGAGGCTGCAACCTCCAGCATCAGAGCCCATGCAACAGGTGTTATGGGAGTTGTGATCCAATCCATAATTCACAATGCAACCCCCCTCCCTCGGCTTGAAGTGAATGAGTGACTTTACAGGGGAAGGGCTTCCTTGCCTCGCAGGCCTGGAGGGTTGTGGTTGCTGAGCCTTTAAAGGTTTGGGTGCACAACTTTACCTGCAAACACACTGGTGGAAATGTGGCGCCCAGAGACTCCCAAGCCGCTTGAGAAGGAACAGAAAGGGCCGTTCTCCAACCAAAAACAATTTACTACAAAAGTAGCAAAGAAAATTTCAGTCTGCTCAACTTTAGAGAAATTTATTAACAAAAATTAAATAATTATCTTCTATGAAAAGAGATGTCTAGGGTGTTTTCCCTTTAAAAAAGGTCCACATTATTCAGATGTTTCTAAAGTCCCAAGCTGGCAGAGGGCTTTTCTTCACTTAAAATGTGACAAGGCAACGCCGGAAGAGATGCGAAGGTGCCTGGGGATGAACCAACCCTAAGGGGGAAACAGAAATTTTGCTTTTTTGCATCATAACAGCATCTGACCTTCTGCAACTCTTGAAGCTGTTAAAAAACTGAAAGGGCCCTTTCCGAATCTCCTGCAGCCGAACCTACAGCTTCTCTGGATCCTTTCTCCCATCACCAGAATAAGATATAGATTTTTTGGTGCAGGTGGTAATTTCAAAAAGATTCAAGCGGGGAGGAGGAGGAAGCAGCTGTTTTACTGTCCAGGTGCCAGCTCTTTGTGCAAAACGGGCCGAGATCTGCGGATCCTGGCAGATGCTGCCAGCCTGCCTGTGCTTTTCCCTGGGTGCGTGTGTGTGTGCGCGCATGCGTGTGTGTGAAGGCCAGCTTCACCTGGTCAAACCAAGCCAGCATCTTTGGCCATGTTGCAGAAGACGCCTCTGCTCTCGATGAGGTCAGCAGGAGCCCCGCACTCCACGATTCTGCCTTTCTCGAGGACGATCACCCTAAATGGACAACAGCCCCGTCCATCATCCCCTTCCTTTCCCTCCACAAGGGCCGCCCCGTGCCAACCCCTGCCAGCGGTCGATGCCCCCGGAGCCTTACCGCGTGTAGTCCATGATGGTGTTCAAGCGATGCGCAATTGTCAGGACCGTACAACCCTCAAACTGCGTCCGGATCGTCGACTGGATGAGGCTGTCCGTCTCGAGGTCTACCGCGGCGGTGGCTTCGTCCAAAACCAGGATTTTTGATTTCCGCAGCAGGGCCCGAGCGAGGCACACCAGCTGCCGCTGACCCACGCTTGAAGACAGAAAGGGCAACGTTAGATGCCAAAGGACCAGCGTGCCAGGTGCTCCGACTTTTTAAACAAAATAGGAATTTTGTAAACGGAGGCAGTGTGTGTCCTTGTGCCTGTTTCCCAGTCACAGGCTGAGATAAGGGTGTGTGTGTCTGTGTGTGTGTGTTTCTGTGCGCATGCGTGCATGTGTGCATCCAGAGCCTGGGCTTCTGTTTATCTCAAAACTGACTTTTGACAGCTGCTCCTAAAAGGGTGGAGATGTTTGCCTGGATCTGTTGGACTTCGATCATTTCAGTCACATTTTCCGGGCACCTAGCAAAACTGCCCCAGATTACAGCCCTGGTCAGAAACCAATTTCCTTGAATACTTAAGACGTCCGTTGCACCCTCCTTTTGCAAAAAAGGCTGCAGCCAAAAATGGGAAGCTCCACTTCTCTCTGTCCCCCCTCTTTGCAATGAAAGAAAGTTAAAGAACAGGACCAGAAAAAAACAGAAAAAGATCCAGAGGAAAAGAGGAACATCAAAGAAGAAAGATAACTAAATATATTAAGAAAAAAGAAATGCGTTCTCTGTTATCCTACTGGAAGTATTAAATTGGTACTATATATAAAGATTATCTTATATCAGTTTGGTGTGTGATCCTCCATAACAACACAATTAGGAGAACACAACAACTATCTCTAAGGACTCTGAGTCAGCCTGTCCTTGAGTTGATAACTAACCAGGCAAACTCTGGAAGAGGAGGACTGCGCACCTTCCCTCCCCCCTCAGGAAAGAGAACCAAATAGGTAAACACCAGGCACTGTGTTTCTCCTGGCGCTGCGTTGAGGCAAGGCTGCTTCGGAAGGCTGAACTTTTCACCAGCAGCTGCTTCTTCCTAGGTTCCCAAATGGCCAGAATCACACCTGATTCTTAAGCCTGTGAATCAGTCCCGGTTGGAGAGCTGGGCACGCAGCCAGAGACCAGCCAAAACTGCTCCAAAACTGCGCAACTCCTGCAAAGCGAGCAGATGCTTTCTCAGCAGTGCCAGTTTAACGAAAGGCCGGCAGAGCCAGAGTTTAGAGGCAAACAAGCTTCAGGGAACTCGGCATCATGCTCTTAAACACGTGCCTAACATGCACAAAAACTCTGGGGCTTTTGAAATCTTGTTGCCTGTATACCTGAGGTTTTCTCCGCCCTCTGAACACTCATGGAGAAGCTTATCAGGAAGGGAGGAGACAAAGGCTTTCAGGTGAGCAAGCTCCAACGACATCCAGACGTCGTCATCAGAGTACTGCTCAAAAGGGTCCAGATTCATACGCAAGGAGCCAGAAAACAGGATGGGATCCTAGGTAGGCAAGACAAAGGGGAAGAGCCTTGCAGGCAGCAGAGAACGACCCATCCAGGACACGTCACAGAAACGGTCCTAGGGGCTCATCGCTTCCTCAGCTGTTTCGTGATGCAGTTCCTCTCCCCTTTCTAAAACGGCCTCCTGGGTGGGAAGCTTAAAGTCTTCACAGGGCTCCGAAGCTGCAAACGCACCACTGAGGTACAACTGGGCTTTGCATTTCCCATGGGCTCAAATCCAGGCCCTGCTTGCATGCATTCACTCCCGGGTGACTCTGTTAAATGGGACTCCAGTTGGCGGGGAGGGGGGGGGGAGAAGGGACCTTGCAGAGAAGGCAGCCCCTACCAACCTGGGGGATGATGGTGATCTTGAAGCGAAGGTCATGCAGCCCGATTTTGGCAATGTTAACCCCGTCAATGAGGATCTCTCCTTCCGCTGCCTCTTTGATCCGAAACAAGCCCAGCATCAGAGAGGACTTCCCGGCCCCGGTTCGTCCGACAATGCCCACCTGCCGAGGGCGGAGAGCAGAGACAGAACGGCCTGCAGCAGAAGTAGCTGCAAAGGCTGCAGCTGGAGCTGGGGCAGAAACGGGGCCCAGCCTTCTCTCTGGGGCAGGCCCTTCCCAAGAGGAGCTAAAGACATTTTGGGGGGTCGGAGGAGTAGGCAGCACCGGACGGACATTCAGGGAACCACCCCACCCTCTGTAGGCAGAGACAGTTCTCCTGATGGACCTTGGAGGGGCCTTGCCACGCAGGATCCCGTCCGGGGGACACGGTAGCTGTACTGCTTCCCAGTGTTCCAGATGAGCACGGAAGGAGCTCCACCAGCTTCTCCCCCCACCCCCCTGCCAGGAAGCCTCTTCTCTCCCACCTTCCATCCTGCAGACACGCGGCTGCTTCCAACCCCCAGCGCTGCCTGGAACTCACTTTCTCCCCACCGTGCACCACGATGGAGATGTCCCGTAGCACAGGGTCCATGTCGCTCCGGTAGCGAAGGCCGTAGCCCCGGAATTCCACCCGCCCTTCCTCAGGCCAGCCGGGCGGGGCAGCCGCTCGCTCAGAGGTCCACTCGGCCTGTGGGATAGATGGGAATCGGGCTGTCATGCACCCTAGCCATTCCGCGGTTTGGGGGCCTTCCCAAGACCACCCGCCGGCTCAACCCTTGTCCCAATCCCCCTGCCCAGCACTCGGCCTCCCACCACCCACAGGATGGTTTTCTGGAGGATGCAAAGGCCGTAACAGGATTCCCAGCAAATGGACTGAGGCAAACAATGCTACCTCTCTTGGCCACCAGAGGGCGCCGCTGCTTTGCAAGTTGAGTGGCTGGGAGAGGGATGTGGCCACTACGGGCCCTTGGCCCTTGGATGGACAGGCCCCAAGCTCATGCCGAGTGACAAAGCCACAGGAGGGGTGGGGGTGGGGGGTCCTGGGGTTTGGTTTTGAGAGACTTTTAAAGAGAGGATTCAGCCCCATTGCAGGGGCCATCTTAAGCATTAGCCAGGTGGAACTTTCTTGTTTAGGGGCAAGGAACTATCTGCCAGGAAGTGAGAACAGGAAAGGGCCCAGGTCTTTCTTATTTGTGGACCCCAAAATGAGTGGGGGGCACAGAGTCTGTTCTACGAGAGGTTCCTTTCAATGCCGGCTCAGGTGGCTGACCAGCCTCGGAGCAGCTCCATGAGGCTGCCCCACCCCCACGCCCCAATAGTTTCTCCTGGGAGAACCAGGGATGCCTCTTCAGGCTTTGGGGCCCAACGAAGACAATCCCGCTGTGAGCAGAGACTGGCCTCCTTCTCCTTCTCCGAGTATTCCTTGACTCTTTCCACAGCCACGATGTTGGTCTCCATCTCTGAGGACATTCGGACGAGCCAGTTTAAGTAGGTGGTGATCTGGAAAGGAAGGGCAGTGCTGGCCAACCCCAGAGGCATCCGACTGATCCCCCTGAAGGGCAGAGGCAGGCAGCACCTTCAGGGAGGCGCCAGAGCCTCCAGCAAGGACCGTGGACAACGTGGGGCTGGGATGAAAGGTGAAGGTAGCCCACGAGAGGCTGCAGGGAAGGCCTCCCGGCCCAAGGCAGCCCTCCGGACCGGTTCTTAGGGGCCAGAAGAACCAGGCTGTTCCTGGGGAAAGGGACTCCTCCTGGCCGGCCAATCCTCTCTCGTGCAAGAGGCTATGGCAATCATATCTATGCGATTAAAAAAAGCCCCCATTTTATCACAATCCACAGCAGGATGCGTTCTCCCACCTGAGAAGGTTCGGCTCATGAAGAGGCGGGGCTGAAACCAGCCAGGCCGCCCTAACGCCATCCTACCTGCAGCGAGTAGGAGATGGACAGGCCCACCAGCCCCGGACTCAGGCTGTGGCGAGCGATGACAGCAAAGAGGGCTGCAAAAAGGACGATGCAGTTGCCCACCGACTCCAGCCGGACGGCCAGCCACCTGCGCACAGGCCAGAGAGGGCAGGGTTAAAGGCCAGCCGGGAGCACTGCTTCCGAGCGCTTAAGGGCTTCCCCCCAGCAGGGTTACCGGTTGGCCACGATGCTGGGGTAGTAGGCCTTCTGGTTTTCGTCCACTTTCAGGTCACTCTGCCTGATGAACCGTTTCTGCTCTCCAAAGGCACGGATGACGCTGACGCCCAGGAGGGTCTCATTGAAGTGCGAGTAGACCGGGGAGCGGCTGACCGACTCCAGGCGCTTCAGCTGGCGCGAGGTGGCAACATAGAAGCGCTGGGGAGGCAGGAGAAGGGCCGGCAGTTAGAGGGGCCCCCAGAACCAGGAAGGGAGCCCCACGGAGGGCCACGGGTGGCCCCTACCTGCACGAAGAAGTAGATGAGTCCCAGGGGAGGGATGACCACGGCCACAATCGGCGTGGCCAGCAGGATGACGACACAGGCGCCGAGCACGTTGAAGAGCGAGCCCATGAACATCTTGATGACCTGCGGCAGGGTGGAGTCGATGATGTCCATCTCCTTGGAGAAGCGGTTGACCAGGTTCCCGCTGGGCGTCTGCTCAAAGAAGCTCACCGGGCACCGCAGGACGCTGTGCAGCAGGTCGAGGTGGAGGCGGCGGGAAGCGAAGATGCCCCCCACGGAAACCGCCATGGAGTAGCCAAACACCGCCACGCCTGCAGGGAGCGAGAGGCCAAAGTGTGGGCCCGACCGGAGCCGCCAACTCAGCCTTAACAACGAGATCTGGGTCATCGGGGGAAGGTTCCGAAGGCTGCCCGTTGTCGCCTGTCCCAGAGAAAGAGGCTGCCCTGCCTGCTTCCCCTGCAGGGGGTGCCTTTAAGGGCGCCCGCCGGCGGGCCTCAGGCCTGATTCCCAACCACAGAAATATCCCATTCAGGGCAAAAGGCCGCATGGAGCTGGTACAGATACCAGCTTTGGGCACCCAGCCCTGTGCCAGCTGTGAGGCTGCTGCACTGCCACCCCAAGACCAGGATGAGAGCCCCCAGACATTACTCGCTGGGCAAACTCTGAGGAGCCTGGGGAGGAGAAGGGAGAAGACGAGGCAGCGCCTGGCACGTAACAGCCTCCCCTCAATTCTTCTCCTCCCGTCCCTTCCATCTCCTCCTGCTCCGCAACCGACTTTCCCTTTCAAAAGATGGTACAGGTCTGGAAACTTTGTGAGTCCTGTGCCAGCAAAATGCAGGATTCACACCCGGGAAGAGGGGAGCCCTTCCTCCTCCAGCAGGGAGCCCCAGGGGTGTCCCCAGGTGAGCTGCAGGCCAGGAGAGAAAACCCCCCAGGGACGCAGTGGAGCCAGGCTCACAAGGGGGGGGGAGGCAGACCTTGAGAGATTCCCAGGGCGCCATACACCCCCAGGCGCATGTTGGTGTGCTGCTGCGTCCCGTTGAGGACGGGGTCGTCTGTCCACAGGCTGAGCCAGTAGTTGGAGGCCAGGGAGGCCACGTGATTGCAGAGGAAGAGGAAGATGCTCAGGAAGGAGATGCCCAGCCCGATGGCTTTCATGTACTCCCAGTAGACAGTCGCCTTCACCTGCAGCACACAAGGCGGCTGTTAGAGAGAGCACCCGCGACTCCACCAGGACCCTTCCGGTGCCCCAAGCCCAGGAATCCGCTGCCTCAACAAGTGGCCCCCCTCTTCTCAGGTCGCAGGAGGCTCCCTGCCGTTCCTGGATCCGGTTCTGACTCTTCTCCCCCCTCCCCCCCTAATTCATTCTCAGCCCATCCCGGCTCCCTCCTGGACGGCCAGGGCGAGAGATGGTCACAGCTCACACTGCTCTCTTTCTGGGGCCCCCTCAACCGGGGAGGCGACCCCGGCTCCCACTGGCTGATCAGGGGATAAAGGCAGCGGTGCCCTTTCAATCAGCCGTGTCTGCACCCGAGTGCCAGCGGGGGGGGGAGGTGGGGGGGGCAAGGAAGAGGGAGCCCAGGTGGGCAGAGCGAGGGCAGCCAGGAGTCGTCGCCGCTGGCCAGTTCACAGTCTCCCAGTGGGGAAAGGCAAACAGACACGACCTTGGCGGGCAGGAATTAAGGCCCTGAACTTGACACTGGAACCTGGGCTGGGCCCAGCTGGCCAAATTCCAGCCAGGAGCCTTTTCCAGAAAGAAAACAGCCAATTCAACCCCCGGCCGTTTGCTGTTTACACCGAGTGACCTCATTCAACTGTGAAGCGCCTGTGATCAGCAGCTGGCCTGTTTTTTTTTAAAGGAGAGAACAGCGCCAAGCCATTGTTGACATAAATACTGCTAAAACATTTAATCCCTGAACTTAATCCCCAAATAAAGGGACTGTTGGCCCTTCAAAGGCCGGCCAGCGTTGCCAAGAGGGCCACTGGATCGCTCTCGGGCCCATTCACTGAATCTTGAAAGGGATCCTCTCTGCCAAACCGCCTCGACTTTCCTTCTCGTGCTTCCCTCCGTCTCTGGTGGTGGAAGCCAGTTCTCTTCCCCTCTCCTATGGCCAGCCCTCATCTTCCCCATCGAGGGTCTTTCCAAGGCTGCTGCTCCTCCTCTGCGGGCAGAGGCTACCATGGTCAACCCCCAACTCCGAAGCCCTCTGCTGCCAGTCAGGGGAGCCAATCTTACTGGGCTAAAAGGGAGCCAACTGGGGGGCACCGGGTGGGCGGTGCCTGGGCCCTTACTTTCCCTGTCTGCGCAGTGTCCGCTTCGGTTAATTTCCAGGCGTTCTTCCCATCCGGCGCCTTCTGAGGCTGGGCCAGGGACTTCTCCGTGTCGCTGCTGTAGGTCGAGGACTGGCTCAGCTGCCTGCAAGGCCCACGTGCCCCGCTTGAACCCGGGCTGCTTGGCTGCTTCGTGCCGCGCTCTCGCCCAGCCCAGGGCCCTCGGCTCAGAGCGGACTAGCTCCGCAGGCGTCCCACTCCCCCAGCCTCCGAAGGCCTCCCACCATGCGGGCATTACTTTGGCTCCGATCCAAGGGCCTCGTTGCAAAGGCCTGGGGCCATGGCAGGCAACACCTGGCAGGGGCTGAGGCCCCTGCCCTCCAAAACAGCAGAAGCCGCTGGGAAGGGGATGCCCTCGACAGACTTCCCTGCATCCCTGCAGGAAAAACTGGGCCGAAGATTCAGGCTGATCAGGAATTTCCTCCCTGTGCTGGAACAGAGTCTGCCTCCACGACAGAAAACACCCCCTTCCTTCCCTGTGAGATCCCCTCGGCCAGCAACCGAAGGGCCCCAGGTGGGGTTGAGGCACCTGTTGATGCCAGGGAAGGAAGGGAGCAGCAAATGTGTTCCTGGCTTAGGTGAAACTCAAAGTCTCTGGGAGCAAAGCAACCGGAGGTGCCCCGCAGGGGCCACTCGCCTTGCCCACCTCCTCACTTGGACCGAGTTTTCGCTGGCGAGGACCCCGTTCTCCAGCAGCTTCTCTTCCTTTGTGAGCAGACCGGGTGTCTCTGCAGGAATTAAAAAGAGGGCAGACCGAGGGTTGGTGCAGGAAACGAAATGGCCAAAGCGAAGGAGAGATTCACAATTAAATCTGCTACTATCCTGGACCGTCCTCTACTCCGGAGAGGGAGGTTTGTCTCTCTGCAGGTAGTTAAGAACTGAAGCTATTAATTTCAATCGATTTGCTAAACAGCTGCTCAGAATTTGGACAATTATTTTCTCTCCTAGCAAAGAATACAAGCCATCAAAAATCTGAGGCTTTTAACAACTTCTCTCCACCCTCCGGTGCACAAAGTGCTTTTTATAAATCCAAAGGAGGAGGAGGAAAATGAACAAAGAAGAGGTGAAGGTGGTTTAAGCTCTTCCCGTTTGCACCTCTTTAGCTGGCTTGTTTAAGGAGAGCAGAGTCTGCAAAGTGCAATTCAATCTGGCCGCTACATGCAAGAGTTAAACAAGCGACTTTCAGGGCTCCTTTCATCCCTCCCACTTCCCACAATCAAGTAAAGTTTTATTAGCTTTAAAAACGCCCAATTAAGCAACTCTGTTTTCAGGCTGTTAGATGACCCAGCCTTGTTTCCGCAGTGCCAGCTGGCAACCCAGAAGCTGTTTGTCTAGCAGAGCAACGATTTGGGCAATAACACCCGAGTGCTGAAGCCTCTGCAGAAACCTGGACTGTTTCTAAACCAAGATACACGAAGGCCGGGGCTGGGTTTGAGGGAGCAGCTCCAGCCCTGGACTGGCACCAAACCAGGCTTTTACGATCCTGCCCAAGAATGAGAAGCAACCCAAATTAGTTTGGGATCAGCAGAGGAAGAGAAGCCTCCAAACCAGCCACACCAGTGACGTCCGATGAGCCGGTCAGAGCTCTTGGCTTCCCTCTGAGAGTCTTGGCAACTTCAAGATTTCAACTCCCAGAATTCCCCAGCAGACACTTA
Source organism: Oxyrhabdium leporinum (assembly GCA_032468155.1). Taxonomy (NCBI): domain Eukaryota; kingdom Metazoa; phylum Chordata; class Lepidosauria; order Squamata; family Cyclocoridae; genus Oxyrhabdium; species Oxyrhabdium leporinum. Next base: position 19,059 of record JANHFL010008401.1, read on the forward strand.
AGAGGGGTCAAGTCTGAAAACACCGATTTAGGAACAAGACAGATTTTTTTCAACTCAATTTCTAACAACCATATGCTGAAAACCCCTCCTGGGTTAGGCCCTTCCCCTCTTCAGCCTCGGAGTCTGCACGCTTAGGGCCCCCATTCACACACAACATCGCGCAGCAACCAGCCAATTAGATAAGCCTACTTCTAAGAACAAATACCCGTTCAATAATCACTGAAAAAGGGCAGACAGTGAACACACGAGCAGCCCCCCCCCCCCCCC
>JANHFL010008403.1:8145-21601 GCA_032468155.1 Oxyrhabdium leporinum
GGGTGTGGAAAAACCTGGGCCTTCAGATTCAGGTTTTTCCCAGATGTGCCAACATGGTTTCTTTAATAAATTTTTACCTGGATCTAATTGTGTCTAAGTGCCGAATGAGTTATTGAAACTTGGATGGAACGCTGACATCTGCAAGATTTCAAAAATATTTTTTCCCAACTTTATCTGAACATTGGGTGTACCAAGAATTGGTTAGATTTACAGGGGTGTCAAACTGGCGGCCGATGGGCCAGATGCATCATGCACAGACCATGTCCACCCCAGCTCCACAAAGGCAAAGAACATCACAATGATGTCCAGTGATGCGATCAGGTTTGACAGCCATGGTTAGAAGATGAGCAGCTACATAAATGTTTTAAATTGATAAATTATATAAAATAAGTTTGACAGTTTGAGATTGAACTTGGGACTTCCTGTATTCAAGTATGTCCATTCATTCTGAGCCATGATCCACAGCTTTCAACTGTGAGGCACATTTACTGGGATTTCAGTCCTATCCTAATGAACACGCAGTGGCCTGGCCTAAATGAATACTTCTTCTCTGTGTGTTGTTGGATGCAAGATAAATACACAAATACCCCTGTCCCTTTTCATGTGCATCCTGGTATAGATAGTCTAAAGACCAAGGAGCTTTATTTGAGCAATTCAACAAATTGAGAAAGATTTGCATGAATCCACAAGATGCTTTCCTTGTTAAGAGGTGAGGGCAGGAGAAGAATCCTGACATATAGAATAACGCACATCTTCTCCCAATAATAATACAGTGCAACTACTCAAACCTGATGGGAATGGGGATATTTTATCCATGTGCCTTTTATTTTGGTCTTCAACCTGCACATTTTTCTAATGGGTACCCCTGACCTCTTTCCAGTGCTTCATAACTTATTGAACATTCCTTTTTGTCTTTGGCTTTCTTTGCACCTAGCACTTAATGAGAAGTTCAGCGGGTGAGATGGGAACAGCTAGACTGCTGTGTGTCTTCTGATGCAAGTGACAGCCACCAAAAAGCGAGGCTTGTTTAAAATGCAGCTCCTGCCTATCTCTATCCTCTGATTAAGCCCTGCTGTTAACCAGGGCTCCCTGTGCAGTGACTGACTTAAAGAAGATACTTGCTTGAGATTCTACCAGTCAAGGAACTGAACTGCAAAGATTAATTAAAAGACACCCGGCATCTATAAATCTGCAAACAGTGCTGCAGGAGAAGATGGTGCTTATTCATTGGAAAGTCCTATGGCCAGAAAAAGAAATTGGTGGTTCTTTATTTACTTCACAGGCCTAAAGAAAAGGGCCTGTTGTGCTACTTTTAAATTAAGCCTCAATTTAGCCTGTTGTTTGCTTTGAAGAATGTCTACAGACATGATCTATTGAAGCACTTTTCTTTAGAATTCTTTTCTGATTTGGGTGGGGTGGAGAAACGACTTATTTTCTCTGATTTAGTGGGTGTTTTAGGATTTTGAGTTCTTTTTGTTTTTAGATATTTGCAAGATTTTAGATTCTGTTATGGGTTTGGGATCCTTGGAGTCCATAAGAGTTGGGCCTGATCCAGCATTTCCTGCCAGCCCTTAAAAGGAAAAAAAAAAGTAAAGGGTTAACCTGCCAGTCATGTCCAACTCTAAGGGACAGTGCTCATCTCCATTTCCTAATTGTCAGCCTGTTTCTTCAGTTCTGGCAGAGAGGGAATTAAAGTACAAAGGGACCAACATCCTGGACTTCTATGGGGAATGGCAATGATTCTAATAGCTACTTTACTTGAAAGCTTACACTCAAAAGAATACTCCTGAAATAATGTAGATCAGCTCCACATGCTGCATATTGTCCACAGTTTCACAGCTGGTACGCACACAAAGCCAAGCTTCTTACTAAAGGAGATGAGGGCCTGTGTGGGAGTTGATGGTGCTTTGGCCTTGGATTCCTTGGAATCAGAGGCTGAGTCTGAGAGGCCTGATCAATAAGTTGCCAGCTTTAGGAGTCAGTAGACAATCAGCCACCTGGGCTTATTCAGCAATAAGTCAACAGAAGCAGGAACAGGTGTAAGGGAAATTCAGTGACTTAATCCTAACATGTATTGGCAGCTTTGGAGAACTAAGCAGGGCCCATAATTGAACTATCTGCATCTGGATTATTTAAGAGTAGCTGCCACCAGCTAGCCCTTCATTGGGAACAACTCATTAATCTCAGATCCAGGACCTTGTATCTTGATTCTCAACTTTGTGATGTGGACCACTAAATTCCTTGACATGTAATTCTTGCCCTGTTATGGATCACACAGTTTCTTTCAACCCATGCTCTGAGTCTGGACTCAGGCAAGTCCTCTCTATCCTATATCATTTTTTTGTGGGGGGAGGGGGAAGGTTTCTCCTGTATCTTTTCTTGTGTGTGTGTGTGTGTATGCATGCATACACATTTGTGCAGCTGATTCTCTGCCTACATTTGTATTGGCCTGCTATTGAATTAACTGGACTATGTGATTTCAGAATATATTAAGTCAAGCATAATGATCTGGAACTTTCTTTAAGGAGCTAGTAAAAGTAAACTATAGAAAATTTTTTGAGGCATTTGTGTGATGTGACACATGTAAAAATGAGTCAAGGTTTGCGTTATGATGCTTCAAGTTTCCTGATGTCAATCTGACACTTTCCAGCATGGATATTGCTGGTGCAACCAAAAGCTTTAACTCTGTACATATTAATTGAGCAAGTGGTATAGATATAATAGGTGTAGCAAACAGCTTTAGCCTTGACAAAGAAGTGGAAGATGCTACTGTTTATGAGTAAAGAAGTCAAGAATTACGCAGTCAAGACAAACTGCAGATCACCATTTGACAGAGTAATAATGGAAACCTTGAGAAAACTATTAAGAGGTCATGATACCTATGAAGATTGGAATCATGCAGGCAATGATTTTCCTTTTTTAATAATAATTTTATTAAAGTTTACAAATACTAATATATAAGACTAATAATGAAGTAGAAAAATATAAAAAGTAATATATAAATATAAATATAAAAAGGAAAAGAAAAATTGCAAAGAGAGAAAGGAAAAGAAACAAGAAAAGATATATAAAAATGACTTTCCCCACATTCCAGACAATTATTAAGAATCAGTAATTTAACACCTTATCTTCGATAAACCCACCTCTTCTTTCCATCTGTCATCACTTATCAATAAGCAACTTGTTAAAAATCATTTTAGGAAAAATCCTAATCAGCAAAAGTCCATTGACAGCTACCAAAAAATATCTACCAAAAAAACCACCAATTTGATCAAATAAATCAAAGGATGGTCTATCCCTGGAGTGTCAAATTTGCATCATCACAGCATCGTCACATGATGTATTGCAACTATTTCCCCCTTTGCTATACTGGGCATGGGTGGTCCATGGGTTTGACAGCCCTGGTCTATTCCAGTTTTGGAAATAGCTATTTTATCATCTCTTCATGGGGAACCTCTTTATGGAGCAAACTGGGGTGAAGTCCTAGTCCTCTCCTTGATCTGGAGAGGACTTCTGTGGAGCTTATCCCTTCACCAGCTTTCTGTCTTCTGTGGTCATCACCTGTGCTGTTGCAGAACTGTTGTGAGACTGCCATTGCTTGCCCAGAAGTCCCAGGCAATGGTCTTCCTTGTGGCATTCTATGGAAGTGACAGAATAAAAAGAATTGATATTTTGAACTTTGATGGTGAAGATTCCTGAGCATACCACAGATAACCAATAAAATAAATAGATAACAAAAGAAATTAATGCATATTTAATGTATGAGTGGTCAGACTCCATTTATCATATTTTGGATGTATTATATAAAGGCCTAGTTCTCTTGAGAAGTCTGCAATGCTGTGAAAGATGGAAAGGAAGAAAAAAAATAGGTTGATGGCTTCAGTTACAAAAGCAATGAGGGCAATGTTAGAAGATATGAAGAACTGGGACCAAGTTATCCTGGGGAAAAATTATGCTCGCTAAGAATTGATACCAACTTGATGGCACATAAACACTATAACAAGATTAATATGCCTCAGATGAGAACAAAATCTAGATCCAGAAGTATAGTAGGATACTGAGAGGGAAGTGTTGGTGTAAATCATTATCTCCAAAATTGGAATTGTTCTAGATTGGAGAGTTTCCTAGTAAAACTCTGGAGTGTGTATAATCTTTTCAGTGGCCATAACATGACTGTAGTGTTCAGAAAGGTACTTTATCTGAACATTGTTTGGGAGGTAAGTCCGAGCCCTTGGTAAAGAATGATATTTCATACCATGACAGTGATTGGCATCAAATCATAGAGTACTTTGTGATCAGGTAAGTGATGCCAATCAGTCCTAGGATGTGATTCATAGCAATTTATAAATCATATAGCTCTATTTGTTCATAGAACTACAGTAATATGCAAAATGTTTATCATACAGCTGCTCTTCCACAATCCCTTTATTTATTTTTCAAAGTAAATATGTGCTCGCCCAGTTCAGCTACTTTTTCTAATAAAATTGCACCAAGACTTCTATTGATAACAGTCTGAAACTTTTTAATATCAAAATCAAGTTCTCACTGATCTGCTCTAAATGCAATACGTGTACATATATATTCCCAGTGTCAACAATGTCTCTGGGAACAACCCTAACCCTGCCTCCCTTGTTAAAGATAAAAAGAGCAGCAGCAATTCTAATTTAGTACAACACACAATGTTGAATCCACAGGGAATTACGTACTCCAGTCTCTCCGTTTAGAGGAAAAACTTGTTACTGTAGTTGCATATTATTCCACATTGACAAATGCCACCTGACTTTTTAAATTAGACACTTTTACAAGGTTTAAGGTCTCGTGGTCATAAGGGCTTTTGTTAAGAAAAAGGGAGGAGAATTCATAGAGTAAGATGGTTAATAGGAATCTGAGTAAACCAGACCTGGAGTAGGATGACTTTAGCAGGCATTTGCTAATTCACAGCCATGGCAGTTTGTGTAGGAGACGGCTGCATGGCCAAAGCATTTTCTTAGATAAAGTTCATGGTTATTACAATTGGCCTTTCCACTGCATCTTAGGAAAAATTGCAGGTGGTGCTTCTGAAATGAACTTTTTCATTTAGTCCTTAGCTTCCCATGGAACTCCACGGAGTTCTTGTCAAATCCTAGATTTCTGTAGAATACAGTCGGAAATGATTTAGAACATCCCTTTTAATTTGTAAATGCAAGTTGGAACAGACATCTTTTGCCTGATCTGTTATTGTTGTTTTTTTTTAAAAATATAGAAGATGGAAGATTAAAGGTTTCAGTATTTCCCTGTTTTCAAACATGGCAGCAGGTGAGGGTTAAAAGTAATTCCACTGATGGTAAATTCAGGTCTACATAGTATATTTTCTTCTTAATTAACTCACATAATCGGGGTGTTTTTTTTAAACAAAACCCACCCATTCATTTGCATTTTAATTACTGAGGGTACAAAATGTCAAGCTTTAATTGGCTCAGGAGGGCTTACTACAACAAAACACCTTCTACAAGTAGCTGAAGGCTTGCCGATAAACAGCTGTCTCAGTGTTTCAGACTAGGTCGATAGTAATCTTCCACTGTAGTTTCCTATAAACTATACTTATCAGTATGAAAAACGGGGACCTGCTATCAAGGATGGAGAAGGTATCTGTCTTCTTTTTGTAATGTTCATATTTGATAAAAACTATTTTCATCTCATGTATGCACCAATTTAATTCTGCACAAAAAAAGCACTATGTATTATTTATAGCATTTGTAATCATTGCCCCCAGTTTCTTTTCATCTACATGTTTTTGGGGTACATTATCTACTCTGATGCAAATATGCTTGGGGGGGGGGAAGAGAAAGTTGCATCACAAAATTCAGAGAAATGCAAAACACAACCCTCAAAAAACAGCTGTAGGCCAGTTTGGAAAATGCAAATTAGTTCAGTTCATGTGAATACATAAATCAAATCAAAGTCTCACAGGGGGCTGAAGTGTAACATAGAGATGGGGTTTTGTTTTTGGGTTTTTTTTGCTTTCCTTTCCTTTGTGTTTTTGGTCCCTTCAAGTCAGTGTTGATTCCTGGCACCAGTTTTAACAGGTCCCTGCAGGTTTTCTTGGCAAGATTTTAGAAATGGTTTGTCCTTACCTCCTTTCTAGGACTGAGAGAAAGTGACTGGCCTAAGGACTTTTGCTTTGGCCTAAGGTCCAATTGCTTTGGACCTAAGATAGGGCTAGAATTCAGTCTTTACATTCCTTGAGAGAAGCCTGCCCCCTGTCTCCCACCAGATCTTCCCACACTCATCGTTATTTTGATGCTTCTATCAGTATCTACAGGAGTCTTGAAAGATGATTTAGGTTTATAATGAATACCAAGCTCAACCAAATAATACTGCAAAGATATAATGTTCAATGTTGTAATAGTCAGTGACTTTTTATTTTTTTATTTTATTGTAATGAAAATGCCACATATGAGTCCTAACTATCATTCACGGTCAATTATCTGAAGTGGCCCTTGTGAGAGTACTGAACCTTTTTTTTGGGGGGGGGGGATGTAATATATTAAAGTCTGTATTTTTTTTATAAATGTTCTGAATGCATTATCTGAGGAATGTGGATTTAGATAGTGTTGCTAGTTTTTTTCTGAAGAGGTAGATTGTCAAAGAAGTGAAGACTGACACCTCAATTTCTTTTGCTAAGATATCCCAGATTCCATTACAGAAAATGATGTTCAGTTCCTACATTTTTTTTTCTATACCACATAGCTACATTCATACATAATTTTGTTTTCTGTTACAATTGCTGTTTGGAGAAATGAGAAGAAGAGACTGAAAGTGGACTTTGTGAAAGAAGATTATCTACTCGGCATCATGTTTTTAGAAGAGTACAAGGACATGTGTAAAATTTTGTTAGAGAATAGAAAGCTCCTAGACAGGGCCAGGAAGGGATATATGTATATCAACCCCAGGCTTTACAGCTTTGATAAATACACAGTTTCCATTATTCTTTATTGCTACAGGGTTTTTCAGTTGGAGCCTAAAAGAAAATGGCATTGATGCAGTCACCAAGAGTCAAGCTTGACTTGAGGGCATCCTTATCTTTTATGTTTTACCTATTATTTTATTGACCATAAAGTTTTACAGTAGAGAAGACTTCTTGATTAGATGTTCCCAAAACAAAATCTATTTCGAATGGAGTGCAAGGTAGAATAATTCTGGCTCAGGAACGTAAAGGGGTAAATGTTGCTTGAAATAAGGTGGAAAGGTGAGTTAACCTGAATTTTATAGTGGGTGGGTATAACCAATTTAACTCAGGTCTATTTTCCTGTAATTAAAAAAAAAAAATCAAGCTAATGTTGTCTAAATAGTAGTACATCAGGTTAGTTGGACTTAGATCCCATTAGAAGGCACAAAACATCATTTCATAATTCAAATTTCATTGATCTCAATAAATTAACTTAATTTCTCCACCCTCCTAAAAAAGGTTTTATGTCAACCTGTGCATCTGTTTGTGTTCCTTCTTTCAACTATATATTTTTTTAGTTGTACGGACTTTTAAAAATTCATTTTTGACTTTACCTATCCTTTCTCTTGGGTTAAGATAAATTCAATTGCCCTAATAGCACCACTTTGAAGAATTCTTTACTGAAATTAAAAGGTCAGTGATTTCTACAAGAGGGAGAATTCTCAGCCCTTGATCCTCTGGTTACAACTGTATTTAAGATTCCATATATTGATTAATAGCCATCACTATGTAGTTCTTTTTACCCACTAATAAAGTTACAGTGAAGTAATAAACTAATGAGAATTAAGTACTATGCTGCAAGTGCTATTTAATCATTCCTACAAGAACCTTTATCTTAAGCAATGTTTTCAGGTCTTGAAGCAAATATGTCATTAAACAAGGCTAACATTCTTAATTTCATATATAACAGCAAGGGGATGTGTCATCAAAGGACACTTAAGTGCTTTTGACTATATTTTAAATACCATTTCCTGGATCAAGATTTTTAAGTGGTTAATGAATAGGACGGGTGCAGACAGATAAAAAAGCAATGCCTGGAAAATGTGTGCATGATAAATAATGAGCATTTTATATGAAGGGTTTTGTAACAGGAAATGGGGACCGTTGGCCATAGGTTTAATTTGGCCTGCAGGATCACTCCACAGAGAGCAAGGTCTTAAGAACATTCCCTCTTTCTCTCCCAAAGTTCTAGCTTTTCTCTACCAAAGGGGAAAAAAAGATATGGCTGGTAAAATGGGGCCTACTTTGAGTCTTCTCCCATGAACAAGCTACTTCCATCCACTGCAAATCATGATAAACTAGGAATAATTCTACTAGATGAAACCATGATCCATCTTATTTCAGTATTTTATTTCACACAGTAGGTAAGTAAATGCTCTGGTGTACTTACAAGCAAGAAAAAGAGATATACCCTTCTTTCATGATTTTCGTGCAACTTTTACTTAAACCCACATTGCACTCACTACTCAGGTGAGTCTTTAGGGTCAAGAGCCATTCGTAGATCTGTCCTCTATGAATGTGTTGGACCTTCTTTTTAAAGCCTACCAAATTAGTGCCTGATTGGAAAAAAAGGTATAAAGCAGACAAAAGGAAGTACTTCTTCACTTGCTTAAAATTCACCTGAGAAATTCATTACCTGCTATTTCTCAGGGTAATGAATTTCTCCGCTGAATTATGTGCACAGATAAAAGTATTTCCTTTGGTCTGTTTTATATCTTTTTCCGATCAGCTTCATTGGGCAGGAGACCCCTGTCCTAATATCTTTAGAGGAGATCAGACTTTGTTTGCTCACTCCCTCCAAACCCTACACGTCCTATTTCTTTAGATACTTTGATCTTTTCTCCCCTCAGGTGATTTTTTTTCCCCAGATGAAAAGCTAGAAAATGCTAGAACTTTCTAGCTAGAAATTTCTAGCTAGAAAAAGCTAGAAATGCTAGAACTTTCATACAAGGATAGAAATCACAACTTCATGAAAATGCTTCAGGAAACGGCAAAATATCTGGGGGTTTCTCTTTCTCTTTTTTAACATTTGAAGATGGAGAAGGAAATGTGACCCTAGTGGAAAATGTGATGAGATACTGCAATAATTTCTTATGGTTTCCAAGAAATTGATGTTATTTTGTATTAAAGGTGGAAATAATAACAACCGAGATGAAATAACATTGCTAAACAATTTCTGGGCTATAAATCCTTATTTCTTTCCATACAAAAAGTATAGTAAGTAGGGGAAGTTGTACAATGTCATCTGAGTTAGACAGCTGCAGGCAAAGTTGACTGGATGGTAGAAGATAGGAAAAGAGTCACTGTTGCTTGCAGCATCTTTCTGGGTGATGCTGTAGTGATTCAGCAGAGCAGATGGCATATGGCCATTGTTGTTATTTTCCAGGATGATCTTATCAATTGTGTGACATGTGTGGCCTAAAACCTTAGCTGAGGTCGCAGTTCCAAAACATTTTCAAGATAAAACAATGTTCACAGGCAGAAAAACTTAAGTTACTAGATACCAATAGGTATAGTTCTCCTTGTTTCAATGTTGAAAAGATGATTTGTGACTGAGTCATTAATCAAGCTTTCTTGTGCTCTTTCCACTATTCAAATACTGTGAATAGGTCTTTTTAAAGATTCTGTGTTATCCAATTAGGGATAATACTAAGATATCAATGAAGCTTGTGATCTTATCTTGTTTTATGTTGAAACTCTCTTTTCCTGGAGAAAAAGACATGTGTTTCAATCCTTACAGTATAATGACACCAGGGTTTTTGGATGGCTTTGTAGAAAACCAAACAAAGAAACAAACACACGATCCACAGTGTATAATCTTTTCTCTGGGTTCTTTGGCGTAAACTAGATGCTGACATTGTCCAATTTATCTTAAAAATAACGGGTTGGCTTTTTTGAGTTGAAAATGCTGGGCCATTGTCATTATTAAAAACAGATTAGTGGGCTATAAATCATTGTCTCCTGGTCAGTGCTAAAGAGGATCTAATATAATGGTTCCTGTTCTAGCAGAAAGATAAAAAGCCAACAACCCCTTTGTTTTAGGAATTGAACTCAAATGCTATTCCAGTTCTGTTAGATCTCTGTATGATAAAGATATAACTCAGGACTATATAACATTAATAAAATGGAAGCAAAAAACAAATAAAACAATAACAACAAAACCAATTATCCTACTGTTCAATATAAAATTATAAAACTAGAGAAAGGGTTACCGGAGGGGAAGTTACCAGTGATGTTCAGATAGTACAAATGAAATAACAAAATTACATGCACACACACTCCCATTCTTTGTCTGGGGAGAAATTGGTGCAGCTGGATCTTTTGTCAGTCTCTGATAGGTTGAACATCATTCAGAACTTGGAGTATTGCTCTTTTGGTTGAAAACCTTGTCTGCAACCCTGATTGAAATGGATCAGTCAAAGCTGATATAAAGAACTACTGACCTACAAGAGAACAATTCTCGCAAGAACTTTAGATAGCAAAGGAAGAAGAGAGGCAGGATGATAACCAGATTTTATAAGAGGATCAAGAGGAGATATCTTTCAATAAAGGAATGTGCTGAAAAAGAAGCCATGAGATATAATAGGATCTGAACTTCGAACAATAAAGCAGAACTCTGCTCTAAAACTTTTGGTCTGGGTATGCTTTGAAAATAATGGAGCTGAAATGTTTTAGACGTGCGGGTCAGAGTGCACACTAGGTGAGAAAACCCAGGAGCAAATACAGCACACAGGTTTGTATTTACAAATAGTGGTTTTTATCCTAAAAAAACATATACACACACAAGTACTTTTATACAGGCCTTGAATACAGGACCAAGCAGTAACTCCCACCGGAGCACACACACTCTGAGAGAGAGAGAGAGAAAAACACCCCGCCCACGTGGTCTGTTTTATATTGTAGCCTCTTAAAGTCGTAGCAGTCCAATACTCTGCTGACTCATTGCTACTGTTGTATTAGCATTATAACATTACAGTATTACAGCATAACATTACAGCAGCTGGTCAGCTGTTAAATTATCATTATCCTGACACTCCTCCCATTTAAAGCTGAACAGCTGAATGCTTTAACATTTTCATGATGCTTTCTATCTCTATTATGTCCACACCTCCTGCTTCGGTTTCTACTCTCACTGCTACAAACACTACTAGTACCATATGATTACTACTACTGCTGCTGGAACTGCTCCTAATTTCATTTTCCAATGCCTCTGTATACTCTTGTCTCATTATTTTCTGTTACATCTTGCTTACCATCTCTTGGGTGAATAACTTCACTTTCTCTATCTGGTTAAGTCTGATTTCTCCGTCTACCTGACATTCTCTTTAACTTCGGCTTACTCCATTTATCCTGTTCTTTCTTAGGCAATGACCATGTCCATCTCTCTTGGTAGTTATGCGGTTCATTATCAATACTACCTACTCTAAGCCCACTAGCAATGAACCACTCAGGAGGTATACCTTATAAAAACTCATCTAGATCTTGGATATTACAACTTTCATTCCACAGTAAGTCAGTGGAACAGCAGCATTTTAAGAGCTGTCCTGAATATAAACGGAAAAGGTTTGACGTGCTGTGCGCACACACACACACACACACACACACACAAAGCTTGGGGACTTTTATCCACAGAGGAACGAGAGGTTGAAGGAGAGCCAAAGGAGAGGTCCTTTTCCCCAAGCTTGGCACCCAGTTGGCCCCATGTCGAGTTAGCTGGTGCAACTTGTTCTATGCCAATCCATCCATGCCCATCCATGCACCCACCCATCCAAGCCCACCCATCCATGCCCATCTGGCCACTGTGAGTTGTCCTAGACCCCAAGTAATATATCCTGAAATAAACTGGCAGCCACTACAGCTCTTACAATAAAGGTGTAGGACAGCTGTCATCCCTTAGCAAGTAAATTCTTGCATTTTAAAACACATGTAGTTTTCAAGTAGCCTTCAGGGCCATCCTATGTAGATGGATGGATTTTCATCAAATAGATACATTTTAAATATTCTGAGGTGCTACTATAATTGAATCTGAGATAGGGTAAATAGGTCAAGAAAATTTTTCAGCAAGTTTTGGCAGGAGTAATGTTTTTTGAACTGTCTACTGAACAAGTTTCTCAATTATTTAGACTCCCAAAAATTTTGTTGGGTTTTTCTGTTGGGTTTTAGCTGGGGTGGAATGAGACTTTCCTCATCAATCCATTCCTGAGGTCTGGTGGGGAAATGAGAAATTTTGTTTGTAATGAAGGGTGCGTTTATGTATGCTTGTAGACCAACAAGAGGACCTAATTTCCAATTGCTGTTCACCACTAGCTGTGGGTTACATTAGAATTGAAAGGTGTCTGAGTAGTTGGTTGGTTCTGAGGATGCCTTATTATAGGATAATAACTACAAAAAGTTTAGTGAGCTAACTGTTAAATATTCCAGAAAGAATGACAGGTTTTCTAATTTACTAAAAATGTAATTAAACCTGCAGAAGATAGGCATTTATAAAATTATTTAGAGAAGTATAAATGTTTGTCAATAAGAAGAGCAGTGGTGGTGCAGTGGTTAGAATGCAGAATTGCAAGCTATTTCTGCCCACATTCTAGATGTTTGATCCTGACCGGCTCAAGGTTGACTCAGCCTTCCATCCTTCCAAGGTCAGTAAAATAAGGACCCAAATTTTGGGGGGAGGGGGCAATATGCTAACATTTGTAAATCACTCAGAGGGTGCTGTAAAGGTATGGAAAGGTATATAAGTCAAAGCACTATTACTATAGTGCTATTATGCATAGCAAGGAGAGAAAAGAAAAAAAAAATTCCATCTCCCAAAATATGAAGGCAATTGATTGGCAATAATTACCAGCAAGACAAACACCTGATTTGGATGTTTTCTTTCACATGTCTACCGTGTCATGATCAGGAGAACAGGACCATACTCAATGGCCCTATTGTCACACCCCTTATTGGTACCCTCTTAACTATGCACTATGTTACATAATTTTTCCCAGCTGAGAATTACGCAACCCTCTTGAAGTAGACTTCTCAATAGGCTAATAAATTTAAGGTTGTCTATGGCAATAAGATATAGTTAGTGGCTTATGGAACTTTAGGTTCGTAGAAATTCAGATGACTAATTGCTGGACTGTTCCTTCTTGTCCGTTAGATGCAAATATAATATGTACTTTATTTACATAATGTTACTATAATTTTAGAAATATTAGTGAATCATTCATTCGTTCAATCAACCAAATCAACAATCAAGATAACTGTAGAAGTGATAAACTACCTGAGTAAATAAAACCAAAACATTTCAATATTGGCTCTAATTGAGGCTCTCTAGGGATAATTTTCTGTAGACACCAATTGACAAAAAAGACTTCTTTTCTTTTTGAATATAATGTCTCAGATAAAGAAGATAAGAGATTTCAAATGATCTGAAAAACACGATCAGGTAGATTTGATTTTCTGTTCCTAAAAACATTGACACCC
>JANHFL010008403.1:30207-46957 GCA_032468155.1 Oxyrhabdium leporinum
TTATTATTATTATTATTATTATTATTATTATTATTATTATTATTATTATTGTATTTTCTTCTGTGTTACTTTTGCTTACAAACAACAGAAAATACAGCTTGGTTTAAGAAAATTGTATGACTTCGCCCTGCCTGTTTTCTTTTCTAACCACACTTTTCTCAACTGCACCTCATCTGAAATGTTAAAAAAACATTTCAGAATGCCATTTTCTTTCTTCAAGCACAATTTGATTTATTTTAGGTTTTTAGGTTTTCCTAAGGTGTACCCATTGTAGCTGTAAACCATAGTGCCCTCACCAAAAAGAAATAGCTAGCTCCTATTTATTGTATGAATAAATCCAACCCTTCAAATGGAAATGTCCTGGGTAATCTTGATTTCTTAGCATACAGTCCAAACAGGCTGGCCCTTGTTTAATTTAATGTGTCTGCTTGCTCAACTGTTGTCCTGCGCAATATAAACTGATTTCTAATATCATATACTGTATAAGAAATCCTGTACTTCCTGTATATCCTGACTTATCATGATCTATTGCCATTTTCCAATATAGCTGTGGGTGGTGGACACTCCAAAACATCTGAAGAGACCCAAGTTTTTACTGCTCAGAACAAGGTGAACAAGCAAAAAGCAGAAACTTTAATCATGGTTGCATCTTTAGAATGGGACTAGAAACTATGGTGGCCTCTGGAGCTGAACAGTATCTTAGAGTCAAAATTAAAAAACAAAACTTGGAGTGCGGCTTGATTTCCCCCCCATGTTATAATCAGCAAAGCGCAGACTATAGATGAACAAGATGTTCCAAGCAATTATTCAAATCCTCATTTCTTATCTCTAATAGAAATAAACTTTGAATATGCACGGCCATGTGGACAACTGTCTTTTTTGTTACAAAACAAAACCCAGTTATGTTGGCTTATCCTAAATTGCTCAACAGTTCTTCTGAACTCTCTTTAATGAGCAGCAGCAGAGGGATCTTCAGGTTCAACTTGTTAATTAGCCATACAGCTTCTGGCTACTGTTAGGTCAAAAATAATTGATTTCAAAGGTGTGCAACATATGGGATACTACACAAAGATAATCTAATGAGTAACAAGGTTTTCTAAATCTATTCTCAAAATAACTCAGATGGCATTGTAAGGGGTGGAACACAGATTTACTTTCACTCCTTTAGGAATTACTCTGCCGGCATAATAATAGTGGTAGTAGACTTTATGCACACGCATATTTATATGGAGAAATATTAATGCATTTTCACATGTCATAGAGGATAACTATTGATTTTTTTTCCAGAAAAAGGTTAGACTTCCATATGTGATATGAAACCAAAATGTATGTAAAGTTTAGTTTGCTTGTAAGATTGATTTTTTTGTGGTCTATGACCTTTTCAAACTGTTATTAATATTGTTTGGTGTTGTTTATAACCTTTCAAGACATACTATTAATACTGTTTGAAAATATCCTGATTAGTATTGTTTTAAAAAGGATCTTTAGATTTATAATGTACCATTATCTGTCTTCATTCATCACTAAGCTGACATACGATATTTTGGAAAACTATAGGCAGACAATTACATGCATACTACAGGACATTTTTGTATGACTAGAGATATTTGATATTGGGATTCATAAATCGTCCATATTTTTTTTATTGTTCTATTTGCATAAACTGGGAATCAGCTTTTGACTGGTGATTTAAAACACCAGTATATTATCATTGATGTGACTAGTGTAACACATACAACAAAAATGAAACAAAACAAAATTTGAATATTAAGAACAATTCTCTTTTCCTCAAGTGTTTCAAAGTCTGCTGTGTTTTATCATAAGCAAGAGGATATAGATAACCAAATGGGAGCTTGCCAGTCTCAGTACCTGCTGCCTTCTAACCAGAGATCAGCTGCGTCAAACCACATTTGAGTATAGGCATCCTAAAGGGTAATGAGGATGCTAACTTTCTTTTTATCAGCAAAAAAACCCCAAAACATTCTATTTGAATTATTGGAGCTGTTTGTATGGATAGTTTGCCCAATTTCTCTTCCTTAGATTTGAAAAAGTGATTGTCAACTCATGGGACATTTCTTTGAGAAACAACTGCACTTCTAATTGTTTTCTAAAAAACAACTAATTCCCACAACACTGTCAAACTATTTACTAAGACTGTATTACTATTATTCTTCTCATCCTTCCTATTATCTATCTCTTTTTCTACTTATTGACAATAACCTTGTTGCTTGTATCTTATGATTTATATTGTTTTATTTAGTTTCCTAGTATGCTTTTGATTGCTTATTTAGTATCCTATGACTATCGCTAAGTTTGTACGTTATGATTTATGATGAATGTATTTTTATGATGACTATGATAATGATTCATCACGTGTATCTTTTATGTACACAGAGAGCTTGTGCACCGAAGACAAATTCCTTGTGTGTCCAATCACACTTGGCCAATAAAGAATTCTATTCTATTCTATTTTCTACTCTTTTCCACCTTTCTTCTCTGTGAATTAAATTGTGGGTCTTGATTTCATGGTCATGGCTATCAAATCCTTGACTTTTAATTGAAATGTCGGTTCCAGAACTAGAAAACCACAACAGCTTCTGATATTGTTGCTGCTGAGATGCCACTATGGTTAACTCAGGTTCAGGACTCAGACAAAGGCTTACTAGCCAATATCTGCAGGTACAACAGCTGCACATTGTGGGCCTGCCTTTCTAGAACCCTTGTTACTTTTGCAGGTTGAAACTGAGAGGCATATGCATTAGTTAAACCAACAAATAATACAGGGAACCTCAGAGGTGTTCCCTTAAGGTAAGACAGTATTTCTTCATGCTTTGAGGATTATTTCTAAAGGACCTGTTCCATCTTGCTTAGAAATATATCCTCATTCCATAAGTTCCTAATTCTCAGAAGTGCTATCACACTTAAAATAGGTTGGTGTTTCACACCATCTTCCCTCACTTCCAAGTCATTTTCCTTGGTGCAATAAAATAAAGAGCCAAGGTCTCATTTTTCATCTATAAAACACCTATGATTTCTGCTAAAAAACTATCGTTATGATGTGACATAATGACATAAGACATTAGATCCATTAGATTGGATAGCCTAGTCTGAATAATTGTCTATCTAATGGTTCTTGTTCTGACAAAGTCTATGGAGCAATTAAATTGTTTGCAGATAGTCTTATAACTGCAATTGGCATCAGAATTTCAGCCATATGTCATGACAGTTTAAATTGAGGCATCCACATGACTGCATCTGATTTCACAATCATTTTAAAGCAAATTACATAGCAATAGCAATAGCACTTAGACTTATATACCACTTCATAGTGCTTTATAGCCTTCTCTAAATGATTTACAGAGGTGGCATATTGCCCCACAAAATCTGGAACTTCATTTTACTGACCTTGGAACGATGGAAGGATGGAAGGCTGAGTCAACCTTGACCTGATCAGAATCAAACTGCTGACAGTCATCAGAGTTAGCCTGCAATACTGCATTTTCACCACTGCCCCACCACAGCTCTTAGTCAGCCATAGTCATAAGTGTGGAACCCATTATCCCAAATATAGCCAGAAAGAGGCAAAAAAACACCAGAAACTGGCAAAATGTAGTCATGCGACCATGGGATACTACAAATATAAATGTGAGGCAATTGCTAAGCTCCCAAAGTGCATTATGTGACTGCAAGGGACCTGTGCGGCAATTTACAAGAGCTGGAAATGCTTTACGGGCCATAAAGTAACCTTTCCATAACTCTGAACAGTCATTAAATAATAGGCCATAAGTTGAAAACTGCATGCAATGTGTCAAGTGAAAGATAAGTCATGAATTCAGGCTTTTTCATCATGCTGTAAAACTCACTGAAAGCTTAACTCATGAAGTCCTATCTCCTGTGAGGATGGAATATGTTCAATGGTCTTCTCTTTATACCTGAAATTCATTTTCCCATCATCTTCTGCAGCTAGATAGAAAAGAGGGGAGATGGCTTCTAAAAATAAGGTGTACAGTTGTACGGTGTGGTACATTTCAAAGAGAAGGTTGGTCACCTATACTTCATAGATACGTACACCTTAAATCTGCTTTAATGCTTAAACTTGCCTTAAATAGCAACCCAGTGTTTAAAATGAATATAAAGGCTGAGTTGAACAAATGGAAGTTATGACTTATTGGAACCTGTAGTCTTAATTGTTTTTTATATCTTAAAATTATCCTAAAGAGAAACTCTAGTTTTCACTATTTATTTCTAAGAAGACTTTTCCATTAACAAGGTCTACCCTTTGACTTTTTAAAGTTGGTATTCCTCAGGCAAATGCCTTTCAAGGAAGCTGTGTTCTATTCCAAACATTACTGATACAGGAGCAAAGTTTACGTTTAACTTCTATTAGACCTGTGCAAAGCAGTAAACAATTTGTCTTGATTAAGTGCTGTGCACCATAAAATTAATGCTCTTCGTCTTCGTCTTCACCATATTGAGATGTGGAAGTGATTCTATTTGCTTTATTGAGGTGCTTTGAATTGCTCTGACTGCCACCTGTGGCAGATCCAGGAGCCAGAAGAGACTTATGTACCTGTACTATGCAACCACAAATAAATCTTCTAATGTTTTCACTTGTCTTCTGGCTACTGGACATATTGGAGGAAAAAGTCAGGGCAAAGTGAAGCAACATAGGAATATTGCTCTGCTCTTTTGAAGAAAGTACCTGCTTCATTAAAGGAGAGTTTTCCTTAAAGCATCTTCAGAATAAAGCAATCTTTCAAAGCTTTACACAGGCAGATATTCTTTCCACACCCAACTCTCCCAAACTTCTCCTCACTTTCTCCAATTACATAAAAAAATCCTTCTGAGGTTGAATTGTAAGTTACAGCTGAGCTCCTTTGTCTACTAGATGGTTACTTCTCACCTTTTTCCCACCTGTTATATAACATTTACACGGAAGTAATTTTAACAATTAGCTTTATTTTGATTTAGTTCTCTAGCATTTTTTGAGAAGCAGATATTAGTTATAACCATTACACAGAAGAGCAGGAAGTGATGCATTACCTAGCTTAGGCATATCAAAATAGAACATTCATAGTTCATTGTTTCTGAACAAAATGGTGTTCTGTCTAGCTCTAACACCCTCCTCTGGTTTAATAAAATTGTTTGCAGACTGTAAAAATATATTTCTTCCTGTCTATTTAGTGGTAGGTTTCTCTTATATACTTCATATGAGATAAGTGCAATTTCCCTGATCTTACTGTGAACATTTCTCCTTCCTGATTTTTTTTTGCTCCTGCTTTAATTTTTTTTTGCTTTTATCCCAAACAATTACACGGAAGAAAGGGGCAAGAAATATTAAATAAAGCACTGTTGTTGTTTTTCATTATGGAAGGAAAGTTAGTAGAGTTTCATTGGTGGGAAATTTCATATTTGGGATATCTGTGTAATGTGGGTTAATAAGAAGCTTGGAGGTGTAGAATTTGTAGATTCCATTCAGTTCAGATCCAGCTGGAGGAAGGATTCTAACTGTCATGTACAAATGACTGGTCAAAACCCCAAAAGTACATTGTTTTACAGAAATATCCATACTATTGGTTTCTTTACGCACATGCTAAAAATGAAAAAGTGAATTTTGAATTTCAGTACACTATATGTACCTTCTAAGAGCCAGATTGGGGCAGCAGTTATGGTATCAGGCTAAAACTGGGAGAGTATGAGTTCTAGTCCTACCTGAGGCTCAAAGCCAGATGGATTACCTTGGGCTAATCATTGTGTCTCAGCCCTAGGAAGGAGGCAGTAGAAAAATACTTCTGAAATCTTGCTAAGAAAACTGCAGGGATTAGTACAGGCAGCCCTCAGAAGTCAACACTGAGTCAAAGAAACACACAGGGAGACAATGTATCTCTTAATTGGAGGACATTATGTAATTGCTAGATTGCCAATAGTAGCTTGAACTGAATAGCTTGAATGCCAATATCCTTGGAGTAAAAACTAAGCTCTGGTAGTGCTTGTAGAATATTGGCCAAAATATGCCAGAACTGACCAGTTTTATTCTTACTACTGACAAAGAACATTCAGTAGCACATGGGATAAATTGTACTAAGTCTAGTAATTTAGTTAACTTGTTTTCTCTCTTATAAAAGGATAATAAGAAAAAATTGGTTGACTAAAATCATAATGGGCAAAGTTGACTAAGATACCTGTGAGCAGTATGTCTAACTTGACTTAACTTGCAATTTTATTGTTGGTACTACTGTTGTTATATTGCTTTTCTACATTGTCTTGCTTTTTATGATTGTTTTGTTTTTCTTCCTTTGAAGCTCTTATTGCTTTCTTAGGAAAGGGAACAAAATAAAAAACTACAGTGGGATTAACACGGAAAGGTGTTTGTCAGAGTTAATCAAAAGAGCAACATGAGATTTATGTCAGATCAGAAATATACTAGCCAGAATTTGTTCTTCAGCGGGTTACTGATAAATGTATGAATGTGAGAAATCTATTGTACATTTGTTAATTGAAAGAAAGCATAACTATGAAGTCAGTAGGTTTATCTATGGAATGTCTCACAAAACTATGGAGTTAAAAATTGCTAGCTGAATATATAAGAATGGTTTTATGATGAAAAGCAAGCATGTATGAGAATAAATGTGATATTTAGTGAATTATTCCATATTCAGCAAGGAGTAACACAAGGATGTATAATGTCCCTCTGGCTGTTTTATGTCTTCATGGATAAATGTATCAGGAATGCTTATGGTAGAGTTAGAGGCATGCTAGTTGGGGATAGAAATGCACATGGACTTGGCTGTTGGCTGAGAACCTGAATAACTTCCAAGGAATATTAGATAAATTATAGCATAAAAAGGAGGATGAATCTGAAAATTAATATATCAAGGACCCAGATGTGCTTGAAGAGAAAGTGATCTATACAGGCAGTAGAGCATTGCAGGTCTGCATTTGGGGGTGGGGTGGAGGGAGAGAGAGGGAGAGGGAAGGAGGGAGGGAGAGATGAAAAGTACAAATATCACACCTGGTTTGGCACTCATTCGAAAAGGATCTCAGTTACCATATATAGTAGAACATGAGCCAATAGTGTGATGTAGCTGCTTAGAAAGCAAATAATATTTTGGGGTGTACTAAATAGAACATAGAGATCAGATCATGGGAAGGATCTGTTTTATTCTGCCTTTGATGGGCCCCATTGGAAACTTATATACAATTCTGGACATTGGAGTCCCAAAAGGACACCTTGAGACTTGGTTCAGAGATGGACTACCATGTTTGTGAGGGAATCGGAAAGTATTGGACTAGTTAAAATAGTGAGTTTTAGCCTGCAAAAGAAAAGACTAATATGACATATGAAAGCAGTTTTCAGATAGCTAAAATTTTGTCATAAATAGGGCAGGTCCCTGGTCCCTGGAGGGCAAGACCAGAACCTGTGGACATTAGCAAGACTTTTCTGATTGCTAAATGTGATGAATTAATGAAATGAGCTGTCTGATGAAGTGGAATGTTTCCCTTCACTGAAAAATTTCTGATAGAGACAGATTTCCAACAGGATTACTTCTTTATATCTGTTCACCTAGTCCTTGATAATGCATGCCAATTTTTAACTCATGCCTTTAATCTTCCTTCCTTCCTTCCATGAAGTCACATATATGTGCTATATGAGAGTTTATGCTTCCCCCTCCTGTCGAATCCATGGATATATGCATTTGGGGATGTGGGGTAGGAGGCATATGTTGTGCTCTGGATCATGTGACCAGCAGAGAGAAAGTGTGTGTGTGTTTAGAATGGAACTGTTGTCAACATAGCGAGTTGTTTGCCACCTACTTCTCCCACATTTGCATGGTGGATTTTTTTTTCCTACAGCCCCCAGTTGTTCTGACCCATTTTCAAGTTCAAACTTTATTTTTCTGATTCCTTCCCTTCTCTCTCAAACTTGATCCCATTTTGTTCAGTTCTTTGGAGATGGAGAAATGAATGGAGAGAGAACCAACCTCTTTGACATACTAAAAAAAAGTGCTATGCTACTTAGTCATCTATACACACAGCAGAAACAGCAGCTGTTTACTATTCACCTGAAACTTTTCCCTTTTCGTTTTATAACATAAGTTTTTGAAAAGGGAAACATTAATGATAAGTCCCAACTCAGTAATTACTACATATTTAGTGAATAGTGCTTTTTTAGAACATTTGTTATAGCCAATTATTGCTGATAAGATGTGTTGTTCCAAGTTTTATTAATTGAATTATAATCAGTTTACACAGACTCCATAGAAATTTGTGCTGAGAGTGCTTCATTTTCTAAAAAAAATAAAAATACCCAGCATGTAATGGAAAATATCTATGCAACATTTCCATAGAAACAATTAAGACTTTGCTCATAGAGGATGCTAATAAGATTCAAAATGTATATTGGGTACAATCTAAGTAAGTCAGACTTCTCTAAATACCATTTTAATCAATAGGATCTTGGCAGGCAATTAAGTTCTTAAGTCTCACTGATTCTAATTTGTCACTTTCTGGTTTTTAACCATTGGTTTGGTGAAGTTTTCAACAGAATTTGGAGTGTATAGAAGGATTGGTTGTATCAGTCTTAAGAAACATGATTGTGGTGGCATTAATTGGTTAGAAATATAGTTTTAATTTCAGATCGTAAGAGTATATCATAAAAGGAAGAAGCAGAATGGATTTCTCCATGTGGTTTTAAATTTTAATATGCTTACAATTGAAAAAGACTGCTGAGAATACCATGGACAGCCAAGAAAATAAACTAATGGATCATCAGATCAATCAACCCAGAATTGTCCTCAAGGCACAAATTGTAGGCTCCGATTATTCTACTTTGGAGACATTATGCAACAATCAAGTTCTTGAGAGAAGCTGTAATGTTGGGAAAGGTGTAAGAAAAGGGAAGAAGTGGACAATCAGTGGTAAAGTGGATGGATTCAGTTACAGTGTTATGAGTGCACTGTTGTGGAAGACCTGAAGGACCAGGTTGGGGACAGATCATCGTGGAGAATATATATGTTGTTTCTAGGAGTAAAAAGCAACTCAATAGCACATAATGAATAAAAAATTACTGTGCATGTGGCTTTCTGAACTTTCTGATATCCTTGGTGAAATGTTAGTCATGAAGTACCAGACATATGCACAAATTCCAGACAACACTTGGATAGTATCCAATACAATGCTAGAGATATGCTGTAATAACATTCTGCATGGTGCTGCCTTGAATGGTGCCTGGAAATATTTAGCACTTAAGGACCACTGCAAGGAAATTATTGATTAGGGCCAAGTCTAGCTTTACTGGCTTTTGATCAATTTTGGAAAAAGTCTAGTATGATTTTGTGCTATATATTACACAGCTATGGATCATATTAGTTCAAAGTCTGTATAAGCCTCCCTAAGTTAAATATTCTGCCCTATCAGCATCTGAAATCATCTAGGTGGTAACAACAGAAAGAACCTCCTTTGGTGGCTACTTTGCAAGCTAAGCTTCAGTCTTGCCTCTAATCACCTGATACCAGGAGAAACTAATTTATAAGTTATGGTTGCACCAATGTTTTAGCATAATTCCCAGAGGAGGGTTATCCAGACAAAGTCTCTTTTCATTGCAATCATATTTTGTACAGCTGGGAAGAAGAATATTATAGCATGTTTGCAGTAGAAGCAATGGCCAGCAATGGAGAACAACCAGCTGAAATGGTAGGGTACACTTCCCAGCTGTATTGTTGTGAAAGGATACCTCGTTCTTGCTGGCATCTGATTTGTGTGAAAGCTAGAGAATATATAAATAGTGGTGTTGCTGATTGTGAGGCACTAGAAGATATGCAGTCCAGAATTTGAGTGTACAAGGTATTTGAGATAGAAGTATTAGGAGAGAAATGTCCCAATGAAGATCAGGCCAATGAATTTGATTTCATATAACAAAGGTTGGGCTGAAACCGCAACTGATTTCTTTTGCAGAGAAGCAAACATAAATAATTAAGCTAGAGCTGCCTTTTAAAACAGTCACCCCATCTGCATTGTCTGTAAACAAACGATGGCTTCTGACAGACATTAAAAGTTTAAATGAAACTGGCACAAGCTTAATTTTTTGGAAGCAATTTAAGAGTGTCAGAGCTAGGCTGCAAACATCTGGACAACCACTGGATGGCAGCAAAGAAGCATGAAAAACTCAAAGACATGCAGAAAATTCTTTCTTGCCCTCTAGCCATTATCTGGATTTCTGCAGCTCAGTTCTGATAACCCTAAATTGCCTCAGACAATCAAACCCTCAAAATTAAAAATTATACTAGAGTAGAGCAATTAACCCATTTACACATAATTTCTGTTTCTCTCTTTCATTAAATCACACAGAGGTAGAATTACAAAGAGCTACACCAGCATACAGATATGCAGTGAAAATGATTTTGAACTGTTGACAATGACAGTTTAGATAGTCCTAATAATAATGATAAAGGTACTTGTGAGGAAGGAAATGTGATTATCTGAAAGAAGAGGATAATATTTTTTTTAAAGCAATGGTGTAATTATGTTGATTAGAAATAGAAGTGATTACTAGACAACCCATGACCTGTTGGGTCATCCTTTCAAAAATGTGTCTTTACCTAAACAGAGAAACAGAAACAGGTGGAGGGCTATTGTTTTGGTTTTAAAATCAAGGAAAAGGACATCATTTTATTAAAGAAGAAAGATATGTAGCAAGACAATTATACAGGTGCTCTTTGTTTAACAAAAGATGTTTTTGATCACATTTCTTTCAGCATAATGTCCCATGTTGTTGATTCAGTTTCAGTGTTGTCTGAATTAATGCCAGGACTGTGTTGGCTATTTGGGCATTAAATCATCTCTCATGATGAAATGCTGGTCTCCAGTCAGAATCAATAACAATTGAAAGCTTCTGGCATGTCTCAAATTTGTTCTGTTAATGGGTTAAAGGGATGCAGTGTATGGATTTCATTGAATTCCATCATTATTGAGTATACCTATTCTTAGTTCTACGGGGTCTTGAGGATCCATGAAGGAGATTTGAATAAAATTGGCTGGCTGATTGTGGTCTGGCATTAAATGTCTAATGCAATGATGGATTTATTCTTGAATAATCACAGAGGGATTCCATCCTTTCCTTGCTGGAAGGACTTCTTTGGCATGAAAACATGTCATTTGGAAGAGACATTTCATTGTCTGTTGTTCTTCCTGAACTTATTTCCAAATGGTTGATCATTGCTATATAAACTGAGGAATTCATTAGGTAGAGCTTACAAATTGCCTATCCCGATCCCTTCCTTCATACAGCAGAAATTGTGGTTTCTTCAGGGAATAGGAATGCACAACAGGGAGGACAGACTTTGGCCATGACACCAACATCAGTAGAAATATTATATCATGCAACTCATACATTTTACCTCACTCTTTCTCCACTGAGTTCTTGTTGTTCTTGTTGGATATTGTCATGTTGAGAAGCTTTTGCAATAATTAGAGTTTGCCACATATTCTTGAGTTGATTTTCCTTTCCTCCTCCCTTTTGTCTTGTCATTCTGTATCTTTCCTGGTGATCTCCATCACTTGCCACACTCGATAACATTGGGCGTTATCGTTTGACTGTTCTCACCACAGAATCCCTTCTGGCTTCTCCATTGAGTTGTAGGAGGCTGTCAGAGGCAGTTTAAAAATAGGATCACGTGACTTCCTGAGACTAGGGCAGGATTGGTCTACCTGATATTCAGCATCTAAAGGAGGGATTGATCTACATACAGTTTCACAAATGAAAAATGAAGCAGGATGGACATGGACTAAGGTATAATGGCTAATGTGTTTGACATCATTTTTTACTCCAGATGTAGTCATAGCAGCTCAAACCATGATTTTCAAACCATGGTTATGAATAAATATAGAAGATGGAGCATTATATATCTGCCTTAAGTCCCTGAACAAATATGGGATATAGATACATGTGCTTGTTTTTGTGCCAGAGAAGGAGAACACAAAGCAATAAAATGTCCAGGCCTTTCTTCTTGCACCTTAAAGTTGTTGCTACTTTAAGAGACCATGATGAGTTAATTCCTTGCTGCTAGGTGGGGAGGGAGGGATTGCAAGACTGGCTGGGAAACTGTCATGGAACTTTGAAAATGAAAATCATGTGATGGAAGCAGCAGCCCATCAGCAGCAACTAGTAGCACTGAATCAGCCACAACTTTCCCAAATTTCATTCCTTTTGAGAGTCATGGGTCCCAGATATTGGACACATTATGTAAGTTAGTCTACTGAAGTATCTTGGTTCAAAAATTGTAGCTCTATGAGGCAATGTTTCATGCAGGTAAATGTCATGACAACAAGAGCTTAGTAGTATATAGAAGCATTATTGGTCTAAGCCTGGATCTGTGCCATTTGGAATAATCCATTTCTCTACCCTGACTCCCCAGATTTGTATCACCTGCAAAGGTGAACACTGAATGTGGGTCCCTTTTCCAGAACATACCATTTATCTCTACCGTATTATTAAAACTATTAGGTTTCATAATCTAATGTTGGTGTTCCCCTTTGCCAATGCTTCTCAAAGTTCCTAACCTTAAGATATGTACTTCAACTCACAGAATTCCTCAGCCAGCTGATTTTGTTCTAGTTTCCTTACCTCTTTTTAAAAACTTTTAATAGTAGTTCCTAAGTTTATTTTGTATTATTTTGTTAATTAACAGAAGCCTCCAAACCCAATAGGTATTCTCCCAACCCCTTATTCCAAATCATAAATGCTAATTCTTCTGTCCTAGATAGTGCAGCAGGTGCCATACACCAAAATAATGGAATCCATTTTACTGTAACTGAACCTATTTATTTGGGATACAGGAATATTAGTGATAGGGAGTTGTGAAATTTATGAAAGATAGATTTTGATGAAGATAATTTATCTGAGAGGGTTTAATCAAGCTCAGCACCAAATAGCAGCTGACTATATGGTCATATCCCTTGAAAGTTGGTTAAAGATTTATGTCTATGGAGATTCTCAGTCATCCAGGTCATAGTTGTCCCAAGGGTACTTTTTCAAGAGGCAACTGGACATTCTGGTTTTTCTTTTGAAGACGTTTCACTTCTCATCCAAGAAGCTTCTTCAGCTCTGACTGGATGGTGGGGAATGGAATACCATATATCCTCCTTGCAGACAGCTGGTCATTATCACTTTTTAAAGAGTCATTTATTTTGGACAGAGGACCTCTGGCTTGAAAGAGGGGTCAAAGAGGCCATCTATTGAAAAGCCATCTCTCAACAAAGGGGGCTGCATACAACATCATCTATGTCCAGTCTACAACACAGTCCGTTCAACAGTTCCAAGAAGACTTCACACACCCAATTGCACCACTCAGGTGACCTTGATGACACAGATAAACCTCCAGGTGGCCTCAACAACTCTCTAAAAGAATGAGAATGACTAGCTGTCTGCAAGGAATATAAATCCTTCCATTCCCCACCATCCAGTCAGAGCTGAAGAAGCATCTTTGGATTAAAGATTTATGTTGTGATTTAGGCACTGAAAACTGGTTCAGTATGTATGTTTTGTGGAATAGTAGTCACAGAATGTTTACATACAGACATTACTGTATCTGCTTTGTAGAAATTGATTTCATTCTCCATCTGTGATAATTTAACCTGATGAAGTGATATTACTGTGCTTTAAAGCACATTCCACCCCACTAGGAATTGAGGCAAGGCAGAGGGATTAGAAGTGGGGGCGCCACGGTGCTTAGTAGAGACTCTTTGAAGGGGCACATCGCTTGAATCTGCACAGACATGGATTAATTTTGCATATGTTTCACTCATTATTTATAATTGCATTAATCATTTATTGATTGTCTCCATTATTTATAAGAGGCCTTGCTCAGCTCACATAGATCTGCCTATTGATGTTGACTTAAACCATTATAATTTCTTAAAATTAAAAATTTAAAACTCTTAGTCAATGAAGTCTTGCATCGGAGAGAAGTTTAAACAAAACTCAAGGGCATTGCAATCTGAAGCATGTTTTCTTAGAAGGAGACATTATTGCGGGTCCAAGATTCATGACAACCATTTCCATTATTTCTAAGAGTTTGTTGGCCAAATATTCCCTGTAGGGAAATAAATATTCTTGTACATGTCATTATTATTTTATTTTTTTAATCAGTTTTAGAGAGTATTTGGTGCTAGCATAAATATCTTCGAATTTACAATCCAATTATAAAAAAAAAATCTTAAAGAGATTCTGAAACATGCTAAGTTAAACAGATTTAACTTAGGAGACAAAACCATTCCATATTGCTCTTTTAGAATATAGTTTCCATGTATAAGCATAAACAATTTTGGAGGGCATGAGTCATGTCGGTTGATAATTTGCAGGGATGATTTATTTATTGAAAGTGTTATGTTCAGTGGAAACAAAAGGTGGCAATTTCTTTCTTCAATCTTGAAGGCAAAATAGGATATTTTAAGGGACTTCGGAGCTAAATGTCTATGACTCAGGCACATCAACCCTTTTATACCAGTGCTTTGCCTTCTAAAACAGCAATAGTATTCCCAAGTCTCCTTACTCAGGGACCCCAGTTATAGTTTAATTGAAAGATGTTGCGATGTTATTTCCAAAAGTCCCCTGTCCCAAAGAAAGAAACACTCTTTTCTCTAATAGCAATAGCACTTAGACTTATATACGGATTCATGGTGCTTTACCACCCTCTCTAAGCAGTTTACAGAGTCAGCATATTGCCCCCAACAAGCAGGGTCCTTGCCAATCTTGGAAGGATGGAAGGCTGAGTCAACTTTAAACTGGTCAGGATCGAACTCCTGGCAGTGAACAAAGTTAAGCTGCAATACTGTATTCTAACCACTCCACCATCTCTCATAGCTGTGATTCCTACAATCTGATTTCAAAATAGCACAAGTTAAAACATAAATGTGTGTATTCTCTCTTGCTTGAACTGCTTTGCAAATGGTGTGAGTGTATGTGTACATCTGTGTGTGTGGAGGGGGTTTGCTGGCAAGCACATCCAGGTAGAGCAATGGTGCATTGCCAACTAAAGACACAAGATTCCCAAATTTTCATATAAAAAATTCACAAAAATCAGAATGAACTTTGGCCTCACCAACTCCACCACCAGAAAACTAGCATTTGCTCTACACTCTATATCTGTTTTGGGATCCAGTATTTATTTGAATATAGCATTCATTTGACTTGGTACACAGCTCTAGTTCAAATGTTCATGATTAAAAGAGTGGTTGGGCTCTCACGTGGTCTCCAGATACTCTGAAATGACATGATTGTTTTGTGTACTATGGTTAGCTGTCAGGACAACTATGATATACTCAAACCATATTCCTATTTTTTTTCTGATGGTTTTCAAATAAACAAGACCTTTTTTTCAGGATTTCTGGACCAGCAGCCAGTAAAACTTTTTTTCCCTCTACTAACTTCATTTATGCAGTAACCAGCTAAAAAGTGGTTGGAAGGAAAATGTAGAAGAAAACTTGAACCCAATTATAAAGAAGGATAAGAAAGAAGAGTGTTTATTTTCTTTCTGTATTGAGGAATTTTACTATTTGATAAAAAGGGAAGACTATTTTACTTTACCCATTTGACGTTCTCTCATTCTTTCTATTCTTAACATTGCTTTTATATAACCATTGCCAGTTGCTGAATTATTTGTGTTCAGACTGAGTAGACTGTTTCCTCAATATTTAGAGAAACCATTATGTACACTAATGCTTTTCTGAGCAACACATTTCTCTTCTACCTTAGTCAGTAAGCAAAAAAGGGAGAAAATCAACCTGGAAATGTTGAAGTCTCACCTAATAATGTGTGTCTAGGTGATAGGTCTTTGTGTATGTACATATTTACAGAAAGGGAGTGCATTGCTTCCATAACACAAAGTATCTCATTAAAATGAAGAGCACCTCCTTCAGATACATGACAACCCAAGAGGATTGTGACTATGTACCTATATAAATGGTCAGCGTGCAACTATGTATATTTGTACTTAAAAGCATTCCAGCATGATGTCAAGAAGGCATTGAACAATAATTGGGGGTGTGTGTGTGTTAATCTATAGATTCTGATTAGCAATTGCAATTGCAATAGCACTTAGACTTATATACCACTCCACAGTACTTTACAGCACTCTGAGCAGATTTACAATCTCAGAATATTGCCCCCAACAACTTGTGTCCTCATTTTACTGATCTCAGAAGGATGGAAGGCTGAGTCATTCTCAAGCCTGGTAAGTCATTCTTTACCAGATCTACATGGATTCTCTATATTCAAAGGCCCAGTAAAAGTCACTTCAGGGATTATATTTGGCCCGCAAACAGCCAATGAAAGCAAAACTTATGAACCATGGGGATTTTGAATGGATAAAATGAGAGCTTACCGTGGGCTTGCTGAGCTCAAATAGTACAAATAATTATCTAGGGAGATTCTATCCATAATAAAATATTTTATTCTTTGGCTGTATATAATATGAATTGAAGGCTTCAGCCACAGTGCACACACACACACACACACACACACACACACACACACACAGCTCAAAAGCTCATAATCAGAAGAAATGGCTAGTTTATATTATTATGGAAAAGTAAAAAGTTGAAGTTCGATGTTAATGCTTTATTCTACTGCAATAGAAAGAGTTGGTAGTCAATGACTTTTTTTTCTTTCCCTCCTCTTTTTTTTTTTTACATTTATATACCGCCCCATTCCGAAGACTCGGGGCGGTTTACAGCTTATAAGCAATACTCTTAC